>ML243291.1:17617-60397 GCA_005239495.1 Nicotiana undulata
AACAATTTTACGTGGAAAACACCTGGCTCAAAAGGTAAAAAAACCACGACCTACTACCCAGTAGGATTTTTCCAATCTCTTCCCTATGTCAATGAGCCAAACAACATTTACAAAATAAACTCTTTTGTAAACCTAAGGACCAACTCTAATCCCCTTTTGGCAAACTAGCCTCTAGCTAATTGCGACAAACTTCAAGTTAACTCTAACTTGAATACTGTGTACCTATTACAATTGCTTCTAGATAAATCTGAAAGATACAATTTGTAATCACCTACTACAAACAACTAGACTCAAAAGATAACAGATGGAACGGGCTTTTCTAGCCGGTTCAAGTAGTTTTTGAGTCGCACAGGAATTCTTCACATGAACTGCTTGCAAAATTGCGTTGGTAATTTTGCTCTCAATTCTTGTTTCACTTCTGTGTTTGTGCGCACTGTTCAGTAGGAACACTTTCACAATATATAGGATCAGTAGTTGAGTCGTTGAAGTAGAATTCTGATGCAACTCTTCCTTGGTGGAAGAGTTTGAGTTGTTCTCAACTTCCTTGATCCTCCTCTATCTTGATTCTGTCCTATCTGAATATGAAGTCCATCTCCCTATTAATTTGCTATCTTTTCGCTTAGGAGATAACCCCTTAATTCAGAGATGGTGTTTATCTCCTGTCTGTGAACTCTTTTAGTGCCATTTAGTCTGTATGTCTATGTATTCCATGATGGACCTGGTTCAACTGTGAGGACATTTGTCTTTCTTCAAAGCCATTTAGTGACTTGATTCAACTGATCTTAATCAGCATGACTACTTCTGTGTAGCTAGACCTATGTCCTTCCTGTTTATTGCTCTTAATCAACATGATTATTTCTGTTATGCTATGTAGCTAGACCTATGTTCTTCCTGTTTATTGCTCTTAATTAGTATGCCCCTATTTTTGGTATCATAATCTCTTCTATGTGCTATGTGTCTCAATATACTTCTGTTTTGATACTGGTCTCCTAGCCATCTCTTTCTCAACTACTATGCTTCAGTTCTTATTCTCTATGACTTACATGATTAGTTCACTCTGAACCTCAACATGTGCATGTTCATCATGTGCTTCTTGTTTATTTCAACCAGTATGCTTTAGTCTTGTTACCTCTTTGTCCCATATGGCTGTGTGTTTGGTGCTTCAACATGCTTCTGTTTTGCCCTATGTTTCTCTGGACCAGCATGACTTAACTCCTATTAACTTGTCTTGTTCTATGTGATAGCATGTCCCTGTTTTTCCCATGACACTTGAAACTAGCATGTCTAACTCCCACTGTCTCACCCTGTTCTGTATGGTAGTTTGATAAGTCATTTCGATTTCAGCATGTTTCTCTTTGTTTAGTACATGTCTATATGCTCACCTAGTAATAGTTAATGAACTAAATCAACCTATACAATGCAAACCCTTGTTTGGATTTAGTTGTGGGCTCTGTGCAAAACCTGTCTAACCTTGTCGTTAGGTCTGGTATTCCTGCTCTTGTTGTGAGTGTTTGATTACTGGAATACATGTTTGAACTCAATGTTCTAAAGTGGTTCTGTTTGTTTCTATTCACTTCTAAAAGTTCGAACTATTTTTCTAAAAAAAAAACTATCTCTTACTTTTATATACTATTTTCAACTCCTACTCTTAGATACCTAGGGCCCTGCCCCAGTGTGAGCATTGCCTAGGAGTTCATGAGACTCTTTCGAACTTTGACACACTGGGGATGACCTTTCCAAACTTGTTCACAAAAACTGTTCTTTGAAAAGGTTCTGGTGTGAGCATTGCCCGGGGTCCTTGAGGCCTTTGGGAACTTTGACACACCAGAAGCCTAGTTGTGTTATTATGAACTACTGTGTACTCCAGATTTGATTGAAGGCCTGTCTTTCAGGTTTACTTTCGGGCCTGCCAAGGATCTCTCAAGTATAGTGATTTTTTATCATGTAATTCATTTTGGTCTGTGATAATAATATCTGTAAAACATATATGGGTTTTTTATTAATAACTGGGGGATTTTATATATCTTTTATCATATCCGGGTAGAAATCATGCCTATAGGCTATTGTGATGATATTTATCTATATTAGAAACCATGTTTATAGGGTTTATCTCATCATGCTGAATCTTCATGCTTTGCATCCTAGAAATCCTGCCCCTAGGTCATTTATCAATTCTGCATTAATAATCATGTTCTCAAAACCTTCATGTGTGCATTAGAAATCATGTTTCTAGGAATTTCCTTGTTGAATTTTCTTGAAAACTGGCTAATGTCTTTATTCACCTAGATATCATGCCTATAGGAAACACGCATAAAAATCAGTCTTGACACTTAGACATCATGCATATAGGAAATAAGTGTAAAAATATTTTCAACACTTAGATATCATGCCTATAGAGAAAAAATGTATAAAATCAGTTTATGTGCTTAAATTTCATGAAATAATGCATGTAATTAGTTTCAACACATAGACAACATGCCTATAGGGTCTAAACAGATAAAATATGCCTGTTAAAAATCAATCATTGGTTTATAATTATGGTCCGATTAACGCTTAGATACCATGTCTATAGGATCCTGCCCGGTTATCACTTAGGAAAGCCTGTAGGACAATTAAAATTCCGAAGTTTTAAAACTTTGTTTATTTGACTACTTATAAACATGCCCAGATTCAATAAGTGATAAAAAATCGGTAGGAAAACTGATAGGTATTCACTGCCTCACCTTAACAAAACTGCTGTATATTTTGTTTGTGTTCATTTAGATATCCTGCCTATAGGACTTCTAAAGCATTTAAAACGGCTTATCTGGATAAGCGTGCATTTTTTGTCTATTTGTGGAGGTAAATATGAGCCCCTTAAGTGATCTTTATGTGACAGTCCTACCTGTTTTGTTTGTCGCTTATTTTTCTCCTTTTAAGCAACATAGGTGAGTCTAGAACCACCTTAAATAAAGGTCCTAAACACCTCCAGGGCCATAGGTAAGGGACGGGTAATAGACGCATAAGATACGTACCATATGCTATTAGAACACTTAGATAATAATTGAAAAGGGGAGGGTAATTGGGTAGTAAAGGATATGATGACATGTGCGCTAATGCTGCGCGTAACACCTCTATTTGAGGAAGGTTACCGAGTATTGAATAAAAGTGATCCTATAGGCTAATATACTTAGGACCCCTTTAATTCCCGTTTTAAAATAATCTCTATTTGTTTAAATTGCTTTATGACTAATTCACTTAAATTGAGTTTGGCCGGGACATACCGTTGTGGACTTTGAGGGGTTCCTAACACCTTCCCCTCAAGGTAATTTCGAGTCCTTACTCAATCTCTGGTAAAGTAAACCAGTTTATGAGTTATTTGCTTTAGGTTCCCTAACGCTCCTTAATCTGTTAGGTGGCGACTCTCCAAATTCCATACCCAGTCCCAGAAAAGAAATGATTTGTCCCAAAAATGTCGAAACACGGACTCTGCGAGGAAAAAGGGGGCGCGACAACATGGCGACTCTGCTGGGGGGAATTAGGCTCTTACCATGACAAACGTTTTTTTTTTGTGAATTAGTCTAAATCATGCTTTATCCTGTTAATACGTGCACACTCGTCCCGTTTACCCTTTATATGAACTTAATTGTCTATTTTCAAGCATTTATGATTTTCTATAAAAACTGACTTGTCTCCTTGTTTTCTTTCTTAAACGTCTTTTCAATTATTAAATACCATATTTTTTATTTTTAACGTGCAAATACGTGACAACATGCTATTTACTGCTGCATAAATCATGCTCAACATCATACTCCACTTGTGCATAATTAGTCCTATAGCAACGCTTGATGAGTGTTTGCGCCCTTCCTATATATCACCCTTTAAATTCGGATTGGCTTATTTGCGGTAAAACTAGTCGATCATCGGTGCAATACGGTTCCGTTCCTTTCCCCCTCAAGTTGTCCGCTTGAGGGTACCAGTCTAGACCCCCATAGCAACCTTACTCTGATTATCACTGTACATGCATCATGGTCAAACCTAGAGGGGTTAATATGTTGTCCACACACAACCACGTTTTTGTGCATTAATTTGGAGAATAAGTGCCAATGTGCTAATCATGGATGTATAAATAGATGAATAAGGAAGGGGAAAATGGCCTAACCTTATTTGTTTTGCAGAAAATGAGGCAAGAGCTCCCCAGGTTCGGCATGGTCCATAACATACCACCACTGCTACTAGATCGGTGGGAAGATCATTCCTCAAGTGACAAGAAACATGTGAAGAAGGTTCTAGGAAATTTTCCTTCCCTGTTAGACATCCAGCCAAACAATATGCTGATTGAAGTTGCAACCATGTTCTGGGATAATGAAAGATCTGTTTTTCGCTTTGGGAACATAGAAATGACCCCGCTCCTAGGATAAATAGGGAGATTCACTGCGCTACCTTGGGACAACCCTTGTTTATTGGTGCCAGAGAATCGCATTGGTAGAGGATTTCTGAAGATGATGAGTCTGAAAGGAATGATGATTTGGAGTGCTTAAAGAAGACTTATGTACCCTTTGACTACTTATACGAACGATATGGTCATAGAAAGTCTTACCGTATTTTCCATGTTGAGTTCTTTATCACTTCTTTGGGTCATATTCACCGAAGAGGTTTTGTGTTCGTTGTCTGCTTCCTGGGTATGATAGTGTTCCCAATGAAAAGGGACATAATTCACACCAGATTGGTTGTGGTAGCCAAAACTTTAATGGAGGGAATCGAGGGACAAACATACACCATAGTCCCAATGATCATAGCTGACATCTACCGGGCTTTGGACCACTTCCAGAAGGGGTTCAAGCATTTTGAAGGTTGCAATTTGCTACTGCAGCTTTGGTTATTGAAGCATCTCCAAAAGGGTTAATATCGTCAAGAGTTTCCACGAAGGGTGTGGAATGATCATATAGCCTTCCATCACCCCAAGAGGATGACTTATATCCCATATATATTTTCTCAACCAGAAAGTGCTAAGGAATTGATGAAGTTCTTCGACAATTTGACTGAGGATCAGGTTCAATGGATGTTTGAATGGTTCCCCACTAACGAATTCATCATCAGGTCTAGGGACGCACCTGAATTGGTGTTGATCAGGTTAAGGGGAATATACTCTTATGTTCCCATCAGGGTTATGAGACAAGCAAGTAGGAAGCAGATCATACCGCAGGTTACGAAGATGAGTCATTACCGGGAAGATTTTCAGGATGACGACATCCCTTACAAGTGTCAAGCTCAGCATATGTGGCACTCAAAGATTATTGTGGAAAAGGACACCGTCGAACCAGACAGGTATCATGCAGGACATGTACGCTTTTACATATCATGGTTGGAGGACAACCTAGTAAGGATAGTTGAGCCAGGAATCAGCCGGGGAAACAGGGTCATAGACAAAGATGTTGAGGCCCAAGTAAAATAAACAAATTGCGCAAGAGGATTCATGACTCCGAGGCCGAACATCAGGAGATATACGAGAAAAACATGAGGCTGATCAATGAATGAGGGATTTGGCTATCACCTCTAATGAAAGGGTGGACTTTCTGGAGCAGGGTTTGATGAAGCTGGAAGAAAAGACTAGAAAGAGGGTCGCCGACTGCCGAATGCCGAAGGAAGCGAGTGAGGACATCTAGCAAGAGTTTACCTGCTATTGGGCATGTGAGAACCGGGGAACGTGATCGACAGAGCTAGGAAGATCAAGCCTGGGGAAGGTCCTTCTGGGACCAAGTAGAGTGGATTTATTTGCATTCCCAAATGTAATAAGGCCAAGTGCCAGTAGTGACTTATCTTTTCTTATCTTAGTGTCGTGTTGGATTCATCTATTTTTACATTAATGAGAGGTAATTATTGGCACTTTAGTTCTCCAAATCAACTTGTCGCTAGGCCTACCTCGGGCACAACGAGGCTCCCAAAATACGACGCGAATTTCATTCAGCAATATGTGCTTAAGTACGGCAAATATTCTTTTCAGAACTCTTACTGACTTGGGTACCTTTTTGTTTTTTTCTTTCTTTTCATTATTCCCATTTCCCAAAGGTTGGTTCGCGCATAATGGCATCATCAACTTATCATACCAGATCCAGGGGCCCTCCACCTTCTCCTCCTCCTAGTCCACCAAAAGGAAAAGGAAAAGCAAAGATGGATGACATGAACGACATCAGAAAAGATAACAATTCACATGTTGAGAATGCGAAAACTTCCGATGGTCGGGGTAATCACGCCCCAAATGAGGCGGTTTCACACCTTGAGCAGAAAATACTAGAACTTCAAGGTGAGCTTGAGCAGGTCCGTAGCTTAGCAAACCTCTCCCTCAAACTCAACATCCCAGATGTCAACCACTCAAACACTCAGAACCCTATACCACCTCAAAAAACACCCAACAAGCGTCCACATAATCCTCTCGCACCTCACCAGTATACAACCCTACCTCAAAATCAACCTCTCCCTCTTCAATACCAGTAAACCACCTACCATACTCCCTAATATACCCTACAAATCATCCCCGAAACCCAAAACTCCACCAATGATCATCATTATACCCAAACTCCTGGCCTTCACCAGAACAACCCTATATACATGGAAACTATACCTCACTCCACTCAACCAATCTCCTATACACCCGAATCCGCTAAGAAGGACCTTCGTATCAAGAACATGGCTGAGGAGATCAAGAAGTTGACAAGTCGAGTTCAAGGTGTTGAAGGAGGTAAAGGGATAGAAGGATTGAACTATGAGGATCTATGCATACAACCCGATGTAGAACTGCTGAAGGGATACAAACTTCCCAAGTTCAAAATGTTTGACGGAACGGGCGATCCCAAGGTTCATCTGAGGACTTATTGTGACAAGCTCGTAGGGGTTGGAAAATATGAAAGGATTAAGATGAAGCTCTTCATCAGGATTCTTACCGGAGATGCCCTGTCCTAGTACATAAGCCAGAATCCAAAGAAGTGGGCCAATTGGGTGAGCATGGCGTCCGACTTCATGGACAGGTTCAGGTTTAATACAGAGAATGCGTCGGATGTCATCTATATCCAGAACATAAAGAAGAAGCCAACTGAGACCTTCCGCGAGTATGCTACTCGGTGGAGGTCGGAAGCAACCAAGGTCATGTCAGCATTAGACGAGGAGAAAATGAACAAGTTCTTCGTCAAGGCATAGGATTCACAGTACTATGAAAGTTTGATGGTTATTGAGAACCACAAATTCTCCGATATCATCAAACTCGGAGATAGGATTGAAGAGGGTATTAAAAGAGGTATGGTGACAAATTTCGAGGCACTGCAGGCCATGAATAAAGCATTGCAATCAAGTGGTATATCAAAGATGAAAGATGTGGGAACAGTAATGGTTGCCCAAGGACCCAAAACCTCATTTGTATACTAACCCCTCCACTCGCATACCAAACACCTCCACCCACATACCAACCATCACCTCCCAGATATTCCCAACTAGCTGTTGCTTACCATACATATAATTCCCAACCGTCCTACTCTCAATCACCCCCAACTCGTCCAAATTACTAGAAACCCCGACCTAACTTTGATCGCAAACCACCCAGACAATACACCGCCATTGCTGAACCCATTGACCAACTGTATGAAAGGTTGAAAGTTGCTAGTTATGTCACCCTTATTCCTGCCGTGGCCAAGGAGAATTTATCTCAATGGGTCAATCCGAACAAAACCTACGCATATCATTCCGGTATGAAAGGGCACACTATTGACGAGTGCCGTACATTGAAGGATAAGATTTAAACCTTGATTGATAAGAAGGTCATCCAGGTAAAGAAAGCTGCACCCAACGTTCGCAACAATCCTCTTCCAGATCATAGGGGCGAAGGGATTAATGTGATAGAAACTGATGAGGAATGGGATCCCGAGGGATCAATTGGACTTATCAAAGAGGGTGACGATGCTAGGAAACCCGTAGTCACGCTCAATCCTATTGTGGTGCAGATACAACCACCAGTTGAGGTTGAAGTAACTGCATCGGTTCCATTCAAGGTTGTAGTAGCACCACCTGCAACCACACCTATTCCATTTGAGATAGAGGTAGCCACACCTTTCACAGTGATAGTGTCAACCACACCGCCCTTCATTACCAATGTTGTACCCTGGGATTATGTGGCTGAAGCTAGAAGAAAAAGACAGGCAAAAATGGAAGAATCTGGTGCTACACAAAGGATGAATAGAACGAGAAGGGTTTATACGCCAGAGCATTTGGGAGAATCTAGTAAGCAGGCCTCCATCAAACTGCCCGTTATTGAAACCGGCTGAGATGACCCCTGGAGAAAGGTACAATCGAGAGAGTACTCTGTCGTCGATCACCTGAACAAAACTCCCGCCCAGATATATGTCCTGTCACTGCTACAAAATTCTGTGGCACACGAGAACGCTCAAATGAAGGTATTAAGTGAAGCATAAGTACCTGACAACATCACTGGTGGAGAGATGGCCAATATGGTGGGGCATGTTCTAGAAAGCCACAAAATCACCTTCCATGAGGACGAGCTGCCACCCGAAGGTTTAAATCACAACAAGGCACTGCACATCATGGTGTAATGTAAAGATAAGTTTATTGCCAGAGTTCTGATTGACGGAGGATCCAACCTCAACATTTGCCCATTGACAACGCTGAAGAGGTTGGGAAAAGGCCTACATGAGATACGAGAGGGAACTATGAATGTGAAAGAATTCAATGGGTCGCAAAGGGCTACTATTGGATAGACTAACTCTGTCTGCAGATGGGTCCTACATGGTTTGATGTTGAGTTTTATGTACTGGACATATCCGCATCTTACAATCTGCTGTTGGGACAACCATGGATACACGCTGCTGGGGCTGTAGCATCAACTTTGCATCAAGCTGTGAAGTTTGAGTGTAACCACCAGGAAGTAATTATCCATGCAGATGGGAGCAACCCTATTTACACTAGTCAGACTATCCTAGTGATTGAAAATAGAAGAAGGCTAGGTAGAGAAACCTACCACCGTATTGAACGAGTTAACGCAATCGAGAAACATAAGTGGTGGAGTAGAAATATAGAAAGTATGCTAGCATGGTGAGGTTATGATCCCGGCAAGGGATTTGGTAAAAATCTTCAGGGTATCTCAAAGCCAATACAACCAAAGCGCCATGGTACCACTTTTGGGTTAGGATATCAGTACACCTAGCAGGAAAACATCAATTGGTCACCATCGTGGCGTGGTCCATACTACCCACTTGAGAAGTCTGTGCCACACCTGAGTCAGACCTTCCATCAGGCTGATATTATATGGGGATCAGAGGAAGAGGAAGCGTTAGCGGTATTAAGGAACTTGTTCTTGGAGGATGATGACATGGACTGTTGTGTAATCATTGAGGAGGAGGAGGAGGAAGGCCCTACTACCCGAGCTGTGGAGAGAGGAACATTCCTCAAGAACTGGACTGTCAGACCATCGAGGGCCCGACGAGTCCCGGTGTCACGACCCAAACTGATGGGCCGCGACGGGTACCCGGTACCTTACTAAACCGAGTACCAACGTAACGTATCTTTCATATCATTATATCATAGGTAAATTAATCGGAGTAAAGCATGACGGAATACGAACTTATACATATGAAGTACGGTCCTATAAGACCCAAATAACCACTCATGTACTGAACATGGGCCGACAGTGCCATACAATCTTTTACGTACATGACATCTGTCTACAAGACTCTAAGAACACATAATTTCCATAAAGGTCGGGACAAAGTCCCGCCATACCAAACAACACGTCTAAATCATACTAACCAAACAAGCAACTCCGAAGCAAATGGAGTGCACCAACATTTCCGCTGAACTGATAGCCTACTTGTAGGGATCTCGACCTGTCTATCGGGACCTGCGGGCAAGAAATACAGCGTCCCCAGGAAAAATGGACGTCAGTAAGAGTAATGTACCGAGTATGTAAGGCACATAAATAAGTACATAAAAGACATGGAGGAGATATAAAGTAAATGACTCAACCTGTAAATCTGGATAACTCTGTAAATCATGAAATACTTATAGTATCATGCATATGCACATGAATGTCATGTCGTGCATAGGTACATGTGTTCATAACATCATCAAGCCTTTGAGGGCATCCCATCGTATCATCTCGGCCACTGTGGGCAAAATCATCAACGTATACCAGCTGATCAGGTGGTGGTGCGTATATAACGCCATAACCTTTTCCCATATCCCATATATATATTTATAGATATACATATATACGCGTATATAACACCGTCTGAGTCATGGGTCTATGTACATGTATGAATGCATGAAATTCATAAGAAATACGTTAATAAGATTTTCTCGGAATGCCATAAAAATCAGTATGCCTTTCGGATAAACTTTATCAAATACGTATTTTTATGAGATCCATGAACAGAAGATAATAATAATTCACATGATTCTTATAAACACCCGTAGAATTTCTATGAATAGAGTAATATATGGAAACCGTGCGTTTGTTCGTTTCTTTTGTATAATTTGGATTATGCCAGAAAAAAGGGGGAGCCTTAACATACCTGAGTCGATTCTCTTGAGAAATATTACACCGTACTCTCTTAGATTACAAAAATCCCGTTGCTATTACGTAGTATAACTTTATATGAAGTCTCACGTTTTTGAAATTTTGAAGATCCATGAAAGCTCATGTTACTGAATTTTTCGAAATGAAGCTCATGTTATTGAAATTAAGCTCACGTTATTGAAATGAATATGATGTTCACGTCCAGAGACTTGGAGTTCCAAAACACTTTGAATACTACTTGAATGAGTTCAATGTTAGTTATTTCAGTGTCTTGCTTGGTAGGCCCCACTTTCCTAATGACTAAGCCACATATTCTTCTAATTGTGACACCAAATTTCATGACTCAAGAGCACGCTTTTGGATCATCTTTATCCAACAATTAACCACTTAATTTCTTAATAAATTGGTTAATTTCCCATTAACCAATAATTATCCAATTATCCCCATAATTAGGTATTATTTCAAATTACTTAAAATATCACTCGCTTTTAACACACTTTGCACACCTTACTTTTTATGGCCATGTGGTACCTTGTATGGCATTATTCCATAAATATCGAGTATGATAGCTCGGACCGTATTATATACCAACTTGTCAAACTTTGACAAATAATCATTTTCTTTGACTTGCCTCCCCTCTCACCTTCACGAATTTACTCATCACTTTTTTGATATAGCATAATCCTTATAATCTCCAAATAATGTTTTCCTTTGACTGATGTGAATTACCTTACGAAAAATTCAACGTACAATACTACAGGGTGCAACATCTTCATAATTTAATACTGCGAAGCGTAACATCATAGTAGTGAAATACTGCAAGGTGTAACACCATCACAATGTAATATTGCGGGACGTAGTATCGACGTAATATTGTGGGGCGTAACATCATTCCCCCCCTTTGGAAAATTTGTCCTCGAATGTTGACTGATGCTCTTATCATTTTCATAACTTATAGCTCTTTTCAATACCTTAATACTCTCCTTGCCATTTAGGCCTCTTTCTCACGCCATGACTTGCGATTGAATTCCTTCCAATCTCATAACTGTTTCTACCTTCTGTCATGTAGTCTCTACGATAGTGACCTTGTAAGTGTGCCTATGCGACTCTTCTCTCCTTTTTCCTCTAGATTTTAGTCAATCTATATGCCTTACTTTGTAAACATATACAAGGTTTAATAGGATGCCTTTCTGGGCTTTTATAGGTGTACTGAAGTTCTTCGCTCGACACTTTGTAGAACTTGCAACTGTGGCTATATCTTATTTCATAGACCTGGTTATCAATTCGTATGTCTGTACTGGATCTACGTAGGTCATACTATACCATAATTCTTACTTCAATTTATCGTTACTGAGGTATGCTACCAAACTCCTGATTACTTTTGTCGCTTATCCTTTAGCTATAAATCTCTGTCCTTTAATGCTCCTTCATTACCGTTCATCTTAAGAATGATGACCTAATCTCATGTCATACTTTGTAACTTGTATCTGTCCATTGTTGATTCACCTCAATGTTGATCTACAATCCTCCACTTGAAGACTTGAAACTTCTTACGTAATACATTGCCGCTAGGGCTTACATTGCATAGAGGAATATTTGAAGTGATCTCCATAATCATATTTCATAGTGTCTCAATGTGATTTACCTTATGGGGGGTATCCTAATCTCGTGCCGTCCGTGAAATCTTTTTTCCTTCTCCTTTTTTTCTTCAAATCATTATTCAAACGAAGGCCCAAACGTCATCCTTTATCTGTCACAATTACACCCTCATTTTATTACTAGGTCAGCGTTCCGTTTCTTCTAAATGCTACTAGTCTTAGACTCTTTTGAGCTCATTTAGGCTATACTGAGCTTTATATAATTCATAGAATTCATCAGCTTTCTCTCATTTTTGTGGGCTTAATCCCGAGGTCTTATCCATTCTTGTCACCTTCTCACTTGCCCTTTCTTATCCTTACTCTTGTCTTCCTACAACCTCGTCGCTCTACCATACTTTAGCTTGCGACCCATACATATCCATTTATGCTACTCACAACCCTCCTTCAACTTCATTGCACCATAGATTTCCTTATGTTATTCTGGAACATCAAGCAAAACATCACTTCGTCTCTAACATTTCTTTATTATCTTAAATAGACCTCTTGGTACCTAGAAACCATAGGCTATAATATATGCCACTGAAGATGCCGCTATCATTCCTGTATATTGAATCCCCGCGCTTCTAGCCTTCTATCCGAAGTATGGGCTATTCACAACCTTCTGCATTTGAGTATCTTGTACTTTGTTCACCTTTACCTTACTTACATTAATGTCTCGCATCACATCTTCTATCTCCTTCATGACCTCCCTTCCATATAGGTAGAATTCACATCTATAACTTGAACTTTTATTATAACACTTGCACTCTTTTTTCTACATGATTTGTTGTGAGCTTTATACTGGCTTCTTATGAGGCTGGTATTCTTCTAACTGGACCTCTGAGGAGTGACTCTGCAATGTTCTCAATCACTACGTCCAGAATTTTCTGGGCTTAATAATAAAAATTCCATTTTACTTAGTTGATGTAACTCTTTAGTTTCCTCTTTCTTCTAATCAACCTTTATGTAGGCTTAAGCTATCTTCCGATTTGCGGCTCATGATGTTAGTTATTACTTTTAGCCTTTCATGGCGCTATGTAATATCCATGATACAATCCTTTAGCAATTCATTCCTTTGTTTAGGACCCGAGCTTAATTCTTCCTTTTAACTTATACCGGAACCTTCTACGACTGTATGATTGTCAACATATATGTCGCATGGATAATACTCTGAACCCTTAAGTGTGTTCCTAACGTAACTAACTCTGGATCATTGATCGAATAATTCCTTTCTTTCCACCTTAGCTTTCTTTAAACGTAAGCTATTAGTTTTCCTGGTCTTTCCACCCCCTTGTTGCGTCCATACTTAGCTTATCTTAGTGCCCACACATATTGAAATTCCATTCAACTCATATGATCTTGAATATGATTTTACTCCCTGTTCATTAGCCCCAGTAGGTGCTATTTTCTTATGTAGTCCATACAATGCTGTTGTGAGAATGTTGTTATAAGACATTCCCTCCTTAGGTCACTGAACATAGATTGAAGCCTTCTTCCTTACTTTCTCAACTAGTATTTAATTATAGTATTTGGGGAGGATCCTCTAACTCTTGTAAGGTTGCGAGCTTATCACCTCGTATTCCTGACGGAATTTTCGATGTTTTAAATCCTTGACTATAATTACCCGTAGTTACTTATCTTCACGCCCTTGTGCTTGTAGGGTTACTCCTAAACTAATATTTTGACTGTCTTCACGGTAGCACTTTCTTTTATCCCCGTAACACTCTTACGCTACGTTTAACTACCTCGACTCCTATTTAAATATACCTCAAGTGTTATAATGACATTACTGCGAGGCTGAATCCTCTATGTTAGGGGTTTACTACATTTATCTTGCATGATCTGCTGACTTGTCTGTAACTTCTTGTCTAGTCATGACTAGGCTCTTCCTGAATCAACTACTAACTACTCGTCGACCCATTCTTATATCCATATTCTGCGTAATCTCTCTTGGTTTATTTACTTTGTCAAACTTACCTCTTGAACTGGCTCCTTATTTATGAATAACCTTCCGGGAAGGAATCCTTACTTCCTTTTTCTAACTTCGTCCTTACATAACGTTCTATAATCATAGCATATATGTAGGATTTGGATAAGTGTAATCTTAACCCCTTTCTTAGTCTTATCGCATTCTTCCTTTATTATTCCATAGTTACTACAACCACTTAATTATGACTTAATGCCACATAACTTCATATTCCCCCCTTTAGGGAAGTATTAATATTTAGCGCTATGACAATCTACCTATAGATACTTTTCCTCTTAATCATTGGCATTTTCTCACAATATCGATGACCCTTACTCACCTTGCGGTAATCCTTTTGTACGAAGGATACAGAAATTCCTTACTCGTGCGAGTGGAACTTAGTGTAATTGGCACACATAGTCCCTTAAGCTTAACTTTGCTCACGTTGCATGATTTAGGGAAGCGTCTTCCTGAATGACCATTTTCTGAATTTATCATGAATCTTCTTCCATTGTCCATTCTATTATCGCTGGAATGAAATTAGAAACTCTCATGATGCCGGCTATTATCCAATAACTCATTCCCTAATTTCACGTTTAGTTATCTTGTTCACCAGCCCATACTGATTTCTATTATTGTCGGGTCTAACTTTTCCTTCTGGTAGTTCCGTTGGAGTCACGAACTTATTTCTTGAAGTAAGGATATGAATTTATGGCCTATACTCTTTTGTTGTCTCAAGGCATGTCACCTCTCATCTTTTCCTTCACTTGACTATAGACTCTGTAATACTGTCATCTTTTTGACCTACCGTTGTCACCCATGTATCACATCTTACTCTTAATGCTTTATTAGCTCTCTTCTTATTTCCTGCTAACATTTCTATCCATCACTTTATTCTCAAAACTTCAACAAGACATTCTTTCGCTTATATCTCCCCTTTGCTCCATCCAGTGGCTCTTCGGGTTGCCTAACATTATTTCTCTACTAGGGACGGGAGTCATACTAAGATAATATTTATCATTTCCAGGTTTCCAGTACCTATCTTTGTAGAACTCATATCTAGCTGTACTATTTTAGAGTGCACCATCTAGGTGTCTCACACGGAGATCCATTAACACCTTTGAAATATCCTTCGGAAATGTCAACTAACATAAACCATCCATTTACCATTTTGGGTTACCCTAACCCCAGCCGATTCCCGATATTCGTCTTTCTCTTAACTATTTCTGTTAGCTCCCATGGAGCATAATTGAGATGGCTGTGACTAATTGTACATACCTCTGCTACAATTGAAGGTATATCAAAATGCTTATATTTCTTTGCTGGAATTGTAAATACTGTTCAATCTTCATTAACTGGGTACCTCGTACCCTTCTTCACCTTGCTTCCTTTAATTGCTGAAACTTTTGTCTACCTTCCGATTCTCTTATTCCTTTTTACCGCAAGAGTGGATAGACATTCTTGCCTTAGGGATCCTTATTAAGAAACTTACACGTCTTAGTACACACATGATCTGCTGAATACCTCAAATTTATCCATCATAAGCATGATGCAAAAATAGAGTTCCTCTGACTCAACTCTTCCATGGCTATATTTCTTACCAACCGTCTTTCTGGATGTAGGCATCGTCGTATCATAAATAAGATAGAGTTAGGAAATTGAGTTCTAACAATTGAGCTCTATGACACGATCTAGAGTACGAAGAAAGAGTGACAATACTAAATGCCCTGTAGCCTCCTGTTTATAAGTGTGGTACATGACACACCCATAAACAAGACTCTACCAGACACGACTTGTAGACTCCCTAGGACAGAACTGCCCTGATACCACTTTTGTCACGGCCCAAACCGATGGGCCGCGACGGTACCTGGTACCTTACTCAACCGAGTACTGACGTAACGTATCTTTCGTATCATCATATCATAGGTAAATGAATCAGAGTAAAGCATGGCGGAATACGAACTTATACATATGAAGTACATCTTATAAGACCCAAATAACCACTCGTGTACTGAACATGGGCCGACAATGCCATACAATCTTTTACGTACATGACATCTGTCTACAAGACTCTAAGAATACATAATTTCCATAAAGGTCGGGACAGAGTCTCGCCATACCGAACAATACACGTCTAAATCATACTAACCAAACAAGCAACTCCAAAGCAAATGGAGCACACCAACATTTCCGCTAAACTGATAGCCTACTTATGGGGCTCTCAACCTGTCTATCGGGACCTGCGGGCATGAAACGCAGCATCCCCAGGCAAAAGGGATGTCAGTACGAATAATGTACCGAGTATGTAAGGCACATTAATAAGTACATAAAAGACATGGAAGAGATATAGAGTAAATGACTCAACTTGTAAATCTGGATAACTCTGTAAATCATGAAATACTTATAGTATCATGCATATGCGCATGAATGTCATGTCGTGCATAGGTACATGTGTTCATAACATCATCAATCCTCTGAGGGCATCCCATCATATCATCTCGGCCATCGTGGGTAAAATCATCAACGTATACCAGCTGATCAGGTGGTGATGCGTATATAACGCCATAACCTTTTCTCATATCCCATATACATATATTGATATGCATATATAACGCCGTCTGATTCATGGGTCAATGTACATGTATGAATGCATGAAATGCATAAGAAATAAGTTAATAAGATTTTCTCGGAATGCCATAAAACTCAGTATGCCTTTCGGATAAACTTTATCAAATACGTTTTTTTTTAGATCCATGGACAAAAGATAATAATAATTCACATGGGGAATCAAGAATATAAACACCCCTAGTATTTTTATGAATAGAGTAATTTATGGAAACCGTGCGTTTGTTCATTTCTTCTGTATAATTTGGATCATGCCAAAAAATAAAGGGGGGAGCATTAACATACCCGAGTCAATTCTCTTGAGAAAGATTAAACCGTACTCCCTTAAAATCGCAAAAATCCCATTGCTATTACGTAGTATTTTGTATGAAATCTCACGTTTTTGAATTCTTGAAGATCCATGAAAGCTTATGTTACTGAATTTTTCGAATGAAGCTCACGTTATTGAAATGAATATGATGTTCACGTCCAGAGACTTGGAGTTCCAAAACACTTTGAAGACTACTTGAATGAGTTCAATGTTAGTTATTTTAGTGTCTTGCTTGGTAGGCCCCACTTTCTTAATGACTAAGCCACAAATTCTTCAAATTGTGACACCAAATTTCATGACTCAAGAGCACGTTTTTGGCTCATCTTTATCCAACAATTAACCACTTATGTTCTTAATTAATTGGTTAATCCCCCATTAACCAATAATTATCCAATTATCCCCATAATTAGGTATTATCTCAAATTACTTAAAATATTACTCACTTTTAACCCACTTTGCATACCTTACTTTCTATGGTCATGTGGTACCTTGTATGGCACTAGTGCATAAATACTGAGTATGATAGCTCGGACCGTATTTTATACCAACTTGTCAAACTTTGACAAAAAATCATTTTCTTTGACTTGCTTCCCCTCTCACCTTCACGAATTTACTCATCACTTATTTGAAATAGCATAATCCTTATAATATCCAAATAATGTTTTCCTTGGACTGATGTGAATTACCTTACGAAAAATTCAACGTACAATACTACAGGGTGCAACATCGTCATAATTTAATACTGACAAGCGTAACATCATCGTAGTGTAATACTGGAAGGCGTAACATCATCGTAATGTAATATTGCGGGACGTAATATCGCCATAATATTGTGGGGCGCAACACCCGGGGTGGCAATGCTGAACAACATTATTTATTTTTGCTTTCTAAGAAAAAATGATTTCCCTTCTTTGCATTTTGTTTTAAATAATATTCCGATGTTCCAAAACGTTATTTAAATTATTGAAAATCACTTTTGTTTAAACGCTTTCAATGAATTGATGTTTATTATTACCACTTTTCTCTCGTAATTTTATCCATACCATTACTATTTTCTATCTCGATGAACCGACAAATGTGACATGTAATGACACAACGCTACAAAAGGATAGTGATTCAGAAGAAGAGGATGCCTGTCACGACCCAAAATCTATGGGTCGTGATGGCGCCGGACACACTATCGGGCAAGCCAATCCCTGAACCGGTTCAAACAACTTCCTGCTTAATATTTTCGAAATAATGCCCTTTTCTGCATTTCATAACCAAATAATTTAAAAACCTCGTAAATTAAATACGGCATGAAATTAACTTAAAATAATAAAAGAAATGCCAACACATCCCCAGAACCTGTTGACACAAGTGCATGAGCAATTTCTAAGAATTTATACAATTATACAATTCTTGTCCGAGAAATAAATTGGACAAAGGCAATAGAGATAAAAATGTAAAGACATAGAGGGGAGACTCTGTCAGCTGCGGAACGCCTCCGGATGAATGCAGCTCGAGTAAGTCTCCAAATCAATCCATGTACTATGAAGGTACCCGTGCAACAAAATGCACAGAAAGTGTGGCACGAGTACATAAACAAATATGTACCCAGTGAGTATCCTGTCTAATCTCGAAGAAGTAGTGACGAGGGTTCGACTCGACACTCACTAAGGTCCATCAGTATAATATAACATGATATAATGAAACAGTAAGCATGTGAGACAGTAGGCAACAAATACGTATGAAGTACAGGAAATCCAAGTAAATGCCGAAAGTAAATAACAATTTCCACTTTCCCTTTCCCTAAATGCTAAAGTAATTAAAGATTTCAACTTTCTTTTCCTCAATTATTTGCCAAGTCAATTATCCAAAAATTAGTAAAAAATAGTCATGCGCACACAGGAGTAAGACAACCAGTCGGAGTCGTAAGGAAAAATAGCTATGCATTGCCGAGGATCGAACGGCCTATCCCAAAAGTGCATGCTTACTATAGTTATGTCTGCGCACTGCCGAGGATCCAACGACCCGAATCAAAAGTGCGTCTTTCAAGGAAAAATAGCTATGCACTGTCGAGGATTGAATGGTCCGTCCCAAAGTGCATGCTTACCATAGTATAATCTCACAGGTGCACTGCCGAGGATCGAACAACCCGTCCCAAAACTGCACATTTCAATCCGCCGTGGCGTACGGCCCTCTCCCATGAGAGTGGTGGAAATCACACATCGCTCGCGGAAAGTAAATTGCGAAGCGGTCACATGCACACACAATATTCTTTTCTTTTCATATTACTTTCCATAATCAATTGCTTTCGTATTACTTCCCGTAAAACAATCCCTTTCATATTATATTTTCGTAAAACAATTCCTTTTCATGTTATTTTAACTTTCATAAATCTCAGAGAAATAAAACTACGTATAACAGGACTTCACCACATATAAAACAGCACAACAAAGAACACAAGACATGATGTGGGCCCTAAAACTACCCCACATGACATAATTGCAGCTACGTACGGACTCTCGTCACTTTGTACGTACGTAGCCCCCAAAACAAGTATACACAACAAATAGAATACCTATGGGGACTATTCCCTCTTACAAGGTTGGAAATGACACTCACTTCGGTTCGAAGATTCATACCCGACTTCCAAGCCTCTGACGACTTTAATGGATGCGCAACGCCCCAAAACTATCCAAATAATGATAAACCAATGAAAATATACTCAAATATTTGTTAAAAACTCAGATTATATAAACTCCCATCTCCACTCGAGGAATTGACCAAAATGCCCTCGGGGCCACGTGCCCGGATTCCGAAATTTCTCGAAGATAAATTCTACCCATAACTTTACTAACTCAAATATAAAATTTGTTACAATTTTCATGCTCAAAGTCATAGTAAAAGTCCAAAATTCCAAGTTCTAGGTCTTCCCCAAAAATTCCAAATTTATACAAATTTTTCCGTGTCTAAATCCATGTAAGATCACATATTTAATTCAAAGTTATGAAGAAATCACTTACCTCTTGTTGCTTGGTGAAAATCCCTCCTTGAGCTCTCCAAAAATCATCCAAGCCAAATGAAAGAAATGGGTGTTTAAAACAATCTGCCCATGCTTCATCGAGATGTACCTTGCACTTGTGATGTGCAGGTTGTACATCCTATTATAATTTTTCCTTGTTAAATACCTTCTGTTAAAACACCCATAACTCCTTGTAGAAATATCCAAATAATAAACAGTTTGAATATTTAGAAACTAGACTAAAATATCTTTAATTTGATAGGTTGTACACCATATAACTCTTTATATATTCTGAGATGTGAGCTTCTAAAGTCGGCTCCACGCATCAGAAAATTCTAGCGAAACTACCCCACTAGCCATCTTCAATCGGTCATAACGTTTTGCAAAAAAACTCCAAATGACAAATGGTTTAATGTTCTGAAAACTAGACTTCAAAATCTACAACTTTTATGCTTTGCATATTTTCATATTCTTTATAGATTATTATATATACGCTTCCAAAGTTAGCTCTTCGATGCATAAATTGCTGTCAAAACAGCTTTTCTGCAAAAAAAATTCAGCAACTCTTATGTCCGAAATTCATTCCGTAAACCTTCAGAAATCCACCCGAGGCTCTCGGGACCTTAACCAATTATACCAACATGTCCCAAAATATGATACGAACTTACTCGAGGCCTCAAATCACATCAAACAACGCCGAAATCTCGAATCGCACGAAAATTCAAACTTTATGAACTTTGTAATTTCAAACTTCTACATCCGATGCCGAAACCTATCAAATCACGTCCGATTGACCCCAAATTTTTCACACAAGTCATATTCGACATTACGGACCTGCTCCAACTTTCAGAATTGGAATCGGACCCTGATATCAAAAAGTCAAACTCTCGGTTAAACTTCTCAAAAACATTCAAATTTCTATCTTTAGCCAAATGACTTCAAAATGACCTTCGGACATCCGAATTCACTTCCGATCGCGCTCCCAACTCCATAATCACCATACGGAGCTATTCCCAGACTCGAAATCCCAAACGGACCTCTATAACACTGAGATGCCTTCCAACCCAAGCTTATGAAATTCTTCTAAAATACTAACTTTCACAATATACGCTGAAACGCTCCCGGGTTGTCCAAAACCCGATCCGGACATACGCCCAAGTCCGAAATCATCATACGAACCTGCTGGAACCTTTAGATCCCGATTCCGAGGTCATTTACTCAAAATTTCAATCTTAGTCAATTTCTTCAACTTAAGGCTTCCGAATTGAGAATATTCCTTCTTATCTAACTTCGAACTTCCTGAATTTCAACTCCGACGATACGCACAAGTCAAAATACCTGAAATGAAGCCGTTCATGACTTCCAACCGCTGAACGACGCACTAGAGCTCAAAACGACCGTTCGGGTCGTTACATTCTCCCCCACTTAAACAGGCGTTCGTCCTCGAACGTGCCAAGAACTTCTCTTGAGATATCTGAATTCACTGACCAACACCTCGTGCGCCTGCCCATGGTGACACAGCCCATTTGAACACATAAACTTGAATATAAATTTGAAGATAACCTTTTTTATCCATACAACAAATTTTGGACTCAATTCCAACACCTGAAATTCTCCGGCAAGCCTGCTCTGATTTAGGAATACAGTATCAATTACCACACGAGGCACCAAAACCCAACGGCACACCTTCGCTGAATCGACACAATACACTGCATAGTCCATTTGTTGACCACCATGACGCTCCCTGAACCTTAATAGCCAAAATTCTATGAATCTGATGCTCGCAATGCAATTTATAAGACATATACAAACATCCTGCTAATATGATGCCGATACCACCATAACGGAGAATATGCGTAGACATTGGTAACCAACTGCAGAGTAAATCAAACATTGAAATCCTTTCTGTTGACTTAGATCATCATCTCATTGCAGACCAAACAATGGTGATTGGCCTGTAGTTTACTTCACTAAAATCTTATCTCACTGATCCCAGATTTATAATTCTCGTCTCACCCAGTATGAACTGTTCAAACAACAATTCCTCCCAGACATGACGAACAGCCACACACGATGCCATAATGCGCCAATAGGCCACAACTTGAACATGATACATAAGAAATGACTCAGGAAAGGACTACTCAACCCATGCAACCAATATAAACTCAATATAGGAAGTAAAACACAAGGAAATTAATAATAGGAGCCCTACTCAACATCACGCTCTTGCGGCGTGCAACCTGATCCAAATAACATACTCGTGGCGGCGTGCCACCCGATCCCATCATAAAGTTTACATAAAGAGATAAACACGGAGCTGAATTGCTCATTATTACAAATCACTGAATACCGGTCACAAGCACGCTAAGTGCATAATACCATTCTGAGGAGATTGATGGGCCATATACTACCAACTCAAGCACAACTGAGGTGCGATATATAACCTGAATCTCAAGAGTCGCTCTGCTCACATAACAACATCACTACGCGGATCTCAACACATACGAAATTATCAGGTCGTTTCACAACTCACACGGCACAATCATAATATACCTGAATCAAAAAAGACGAGACAACATCTGATATCCCAACACCCCTCCTTGAGGAGCGCTATGCAGAAATGAACACATCTGACTCGCATGAAGCCCATAGTCGTTTTTGAATCCATTCATATTCAAGATGATTCTGCTCGCACTGAACTAGGCTGATAGCGTTACCTGGTCAAAACAACCTACTTCCCTTCATAGCACGCAATAACAACCATCATAGTCGGGACGAACACCCCATAATCCACAACCAACTGAACCGAACGCCTTCAAGGCATAAATTCTCAAATAAGCAGTGTTGCCCTTCCTTATACTTGGTCTAAATATCCAACCAATCAGGTGACTACATGTCACTCTTATACAATCTTTCAGGGTTACGCATCCACGACCTTCCACGCAAGGTAACAAGTTTGCACATCCATACCACCGATCATACTAATGTTGCAAGACAAATCAAGAACCCATAACCAGGATGCAAAGCCTCTTTCCTCAAACACTGATCTCAGGTGACACAGAAGACAATACCAACTTACTCTAAACATTCAAATACTTTTCCCTTGCTCCTCCGAGCTCATGACATCCTTGTTAAAACTGAACCGCGATCTCGATTCTTACCTCTAACACACTGACTACTGGTCCCAACATGTTGATATGGAATATCGTAGGAATTTCATCGTAATTCCTGAACCACTAATAGGGTGAACACTTTATCATATAGAAAACCTTTACTTACCTCAATTCACGAGGATCACAACAACACACGAGCGAATTCTCACAATCACAATACATGCAAATTCCTTAAGTAGTGGTCTGAACCACCATAAACCATCTGCGATCCTCCTACACCTGACAGGCCATAGCACTTGAATGCTTCCAATGAAATCTATTACAACGGTTGACATGCCCCACACACATCCGAACAAACCATACACATACGCAATCACACCGAAGGAACTTGATCACTTCCGAACAGGTGCCATTTCAACCATGGCTAACCAAATCCACCTTCCTTTTAATCATCTTCAATTGCCCCGGAGATAATAGCAGCTCCCTTCAACTCATAGCAACTCATCCCACAATTCTTCCCGAGTGACCTAGATTCACGAGACAGTGCTGCCTAAATCCCGCAGACCGTCTTATACCCTTCCAAATGACCATTCCCACCATCCGGAGTCTATTTCCCTCACTCCGTCAACACTATCATGCATGCTGAAAATACCATAGGGTACTCCAATCATCTTTCCCTTTCTCAGAAACTACGCTGCAAAAGCTCGATTCTTAATCATACTGCTGCTTGAAACCCTTAAACACCACATTCTCTAACCTTCTAATTCACTAGGACCACTGCGGAGAGTCACCCACTCTTGACTGACCCCGATTACGATCAAATCCTAGGCTCTCCTAGCACATGAACATCCTTTCGATGAAGCACGTGACTGAGTCACTGCCCTTACAACTTGCCTATGCCTGAAGCCTAAATTCTCAATCTTTCAAAGCCTAACCCTGACCCAAATGAGACCTATCTGCACATATCTACCAAGTTCCATGCATACTCACAATTTTTTATCCCCTTCCCTCAACTGAAATAACTTGCCAATATACTGACAATTCCGCAACCCTCCGAGAATACGATCCTACAACCCAACTGCAGGAGGTGGGACTCCCCCATTTAGCCCGAAGATACTCAAAATCCCTAGCATCATTCACATATTCTGCCTCCTACCGAATAGCCACTATGATCCCTTGCAGAAAACTAGCCAACCACACAACCGCTAACCTATTCCCAGAAAATAACCCACCTGTGGAAATCACCAACTGACACCGTCTCTCGTGACTTACTTCATCCCATACTTCTCAACTACGACCTCAATTCAATATCATTCTCCCTAGCTCTTAAACCATCAGATCACTACGACTTCGAACCCTTCGAAAAATCATCTTTATCGAGTCGCCTTCATTAGAAAATGCTTATTCCATGTTGAACCACATCGCACCACGACCTTTGACAGCCGCTTCTCCAATACTTCTTCACAGTATTTTGACCTCATTCCACCGAAGACACCATGGCACCGACGAACTTAACACATTCTCTTCGATCATTGACGTTGATATCACAACACAGGTGAATGTTCCACCTCACTTGAAAACACCAAGTCTTACTACTTTATCACTCCAAAACCTGACCATTTACCATCCAAATGCCCGTGCTCTGCCGGAATTACAATACTAAGGCTTCGAAGTCACACCTTGACGAAACCTCCCTTCAAACCATTCACCACCCCCAACATACGGGCAACATTCTCACATCATATCATCACCGCGCGATAACCAATCGAAAACACCATAACAATTTGAGCACAACCTCAAGGTTCTCAGGAACACGGCAACTGAACTGAAGCAACACCATACTCTCCTGCAGGGCAACAACAACATCCCTAACTTGCTACACATGGAAACCATCTCGCACCATATCCGTAGCACCATTACAATTCTTCAAACTCTCGATTCACAACAAGCGCTTCGCGACGCGTAAGATTGAGTAGGGGGAAACATAGGCATAAGCCTTAAGGAAAGCAAATCGCACGATGAGGAATCAAGAAGGAAAGTACTCCTAACAGCCCTGTAGCCTCTCGAAGATAAGTACAGACGTCTCCATACCGATCCGCAAGACTCTACTAGACTATCTCATGACTCGTGAAACCTAGAGAAACCTAGAACTCTAATACCACATTGTCACGACCCAAAATCTATGGGTTTTGATGGCGCCGGACACACTATCGGGCAAGCTAATCCCTGAACTGGTTCAAACAACTTCCTACTTAATATTTTCAAAATCATGCCTTTTTCTGCATTTCATAACCAAATAATTTAAAAACCTCGTAAATTAAATACGGCATGAAATTAACTTTAAATAATAAAAGAAATATCAACACATCCCCAAAACCTGGTGACACAAGTGCATGAGCAATTTCGAAGAATTTATACAATTACACAATTCTTGTCCGAGAAATAAATTGGACAAAGGCAATAGAGATAAAAATGTATAGACATAGAGGGGAGACTCTGTCAGCTGTGGAACGCCTCCGGATGAATGCAGCTCGAGTAAGTCTCCAAATCAATCCATGTACTATGAAGGTACCTGTGCAACAAAATGCACAGAAAGTGCAGCATGAGTACATAAACAAGTATGTATCCAATGAGTATCCCGTCTAATCTCGAAGAAGTAGTGACGAGGGTTCGACTCGACACTCACTAAGGTCCATCAGTATAATATAACATGATATAATGAAACAGTAAGCACATGAGACAGTGGGCAGCAAATACGTATGAAGTACAGGAAATCCAAGTAAATGCCGAAAGTAAATAACAATTTCCACTTTCCCTTTCCCTAAATGCTAAAGTAATTAATGATTTCCATTTTCTTTTCCTCAATTATTTGCCAAGTCAATTATCCAAGAAACAGTACCAAATAGTCATGCGCATACAGGAGTAAGACAATCGGCTGGAGTCGTAAGGAAAAATAGATATGCACTGCCGAGAATCGAACGGTCCGTCCCAAAAGTGCATTCTTACCATAGTCATGTATGTGCACTGCCGAGGATCGAACTAACCGAACCAAAAGTGCCTCTTTCAAGGAAAAATAGCTATGCACTACCGAAGATCGAACGACCCGTCCCAAAAGTTCATGCTTACCATAGTATAATCTCACAGGTGCACTGCCGAGGATCGAACGGCCCATCCCAAAAGTGCACCTTTCAATCCGCCGTGGCGTATGGCCTGCTCCCATGAGAGTGGGGAAAATCACACATCGCTCGCGGAAAGTAAATTGTGAAGCAGTCACATGCACACACAATATTCTTTTCTTTTCATATTACTTTCCATAATCAATTGCTTTCGTATTACTTCCCGTAAAACAATCCCTTTCATATTATATTTTCATAAAACAATTCCTTTTCATGTTATTTTAACTTCCATAAATCTCAGAGAAATAAAACTACGTATAACATGACTTCACCACATATAAAATATCACAACAAAGAACACAAGGCATGTTGTGGGCCTTAAACCTACCCGACATGACATAATAACAGCTACGTACGGACTCTCGTCACTTTGTACGTACGTATCCCCCAAAACAAGTATACACAGCAAATAGAATACCTATGGGGACAATTCCCTCTTACAAGGTTGGAAAGGAGACTCACCTCGCTCCGAAGATTCATACCCGGCTTCCAAGCCTCTAAGACGACTTCAATGGATGCGCAACTCCCCCAAACTATCCAAATAATGATAAACCAATGAAAATATACTCACATATTTAATAAAAATTCAGATTATATAAACTCCCATCTCCGCTCGAGGAATTGACCAAAATGCCCTCGGGCCCACGTGCCCGCATTTCGAAATTTCTCGAAGATAAATTCTACCCATAACTTTACTAACTCAAATATAAAATTTGTTACAACTTTCATGCTCAAATTCATGGTAAAAGTCCAAAATTCCAAGTTCTAGGTCTTCNATTATTCAAGCCAAATGAAAGAAATGAAAGAAATGGCCAAAATTCGTGTTTAAAACAATCTGCCCATGCTTCATCGAGTTGTACCTTGCACTTGTGTTGTGCAGGTTGTACATCCTATACAATTTTTCCTTGTTGAACACCTTATGTTAAAACATCCATAACTCCTTGTAGAAATTTTCAAATAACAAACAGTTTGAAGATTTAGAAACTAGACTAGACGATCTTTAATTTGATAGGTTTTACACATATAACTCTTTATATATTCCGAGATATGAGCTTCTAAAGTCGGCTCCACGTATCAGAAAATTCTGGTGAAACTGCCCCACCAGCCCTCTTCAATCGGTCATAACATTTTGCAAAAAACTCCAAATGACAAATGATTTAATGTTTTGAAAACTAGACTTCAAGATCTACAACTTTCAGGTTTTGCAAATTTTCAGATTCCTTATATATTATTATATATACGCTTCCAAATTTAGCTCTTTGATGGATAAATTGCTGTCAAAACAGCTTCTCTGCAAAAACATTTCAGCAACTCTTTGGTCCGAAATTCATTCTGTTAACCTTCCGAAATCCACCCTAGGCCCTCGGGACCTTAACCAATTATACCAACATGTCCCAAAACATGATACGAACTTGCTCGACGACTCAAATCACATCAAATAACGCCAAAATCTCGAATCGCGCTAAAATTCAAACTTTATGAACTTTGTAATTTCAAACTTCTACATCCGATGCCGAAACCTATCAAATCACGTTCGATTGACCCCAAATTTTGCACACAAGTCATATTCGACATTACGGACCTGCTCCAACTTTCAGAATTGGAATCCGACCCCGATATCAAAAAGTCAAACTCTCGGTCAAACTTCTCAAAAACCTTCAAATTTCTATCTTTAGCCAAATGACTTCAAAATGACCTCCGGACATCCGAATTCACTTCCGATTGCGCTCCCAACTCCATAATCACCATACGGAGCTATTCCTAGACTCGGAATCCCAAACGGACCTCTATAACAATGAGATGCCTTCCAACCCAAACTTATAAAATTCTTCTAAAATACTAACTTCCACAATATACGCCGAAATGCTCCCGGGTTATCCAAAACCTGATCCGGATATACGCCCAAGTCCGAAATCATCATACGAACCTGTTGGAACCTTCAGATCCTGATTCTGAGGTCGTTTACTCAAAATTTCAATCTTAGTCAATTTCTTCAACTTAAGGCTTTCGAATTGAGAATTTTCCTTCCAATCTAACTTCGAACTTCCTGAATTTTAACCCCCACCATACGTACAAGTCAAAATACCTGAAATGAAGCCGTTCATGACTTCCAACCGCTGAATGACGCGCTAGAGCTCAAAACGATCGGTTGGGTCGTTACAATGCCATACCAGAGGAAATCGTCAGAGAAGTTAGGATTTTGAGAACAAGCATAAGTCCAACCTGGATGAAACTGAGATAATTAACTTGGGAGATTTTGAAACCATCTAGGAGACCCGCATCAGCATTCACTTGTTGCCGTCAGAGAAAGAGGAGTACACTCAGTTCTTGAAAGACTATGAGGACATCTTTGCATGGTCATACGACGATATGACACGGATTAAGTACATTCATTGTGGCCCACAAACCCAATGTGTCCAGCAGTGAAGCAGAAACTCAGGAAATTCAAGCCTCATATGAGCCTGAAAATCAAAGAGGAGGTTACTAAGAAGATCAAAGCCAAGGTCCTCAAGGTAGTTGAATATCCAACTTGGCTAGCCAACATTGTGCCAGTTTTGAAGAGGATAGGAAAGTCAGAGTCTGTGTCGATTATCGGGATCTCAATAGAGCCAGCCCAAAGGATGATTTCCCGCTGCCAAATATACACATCTTGATCGGCAATTGTGCCAGGCACGAACTTCAGTATTTTGTGGATTGCTTCACCGGTTACCATCAGATATGGATGGACGAGGAGGACGTTGAGAAAACATCTTTCATTACACCATGGGGAGTGTACTGTTACAAGATGATGCCATTCGGCCTAAAGAATGCTGGGGTCGGCCGCCTACATGAGGGCTATGACTACTATTTTTAATGACATGATACATAATGAGATAGAGGTGTACGTGGATGATGTCATCATTAAATCCAAGAAGGCCACATATCGTATAGTGGACTTGAGAAAATTCTTCGACAGACTGCGGAAGTACAACCTGAAATTAAACCCCGCAAAGTGTGCATTCGGGGTTCCTGCCGGAAAATTATTGGGATTCATCGTCAGCCACCGGGGATTAGAATTGGATCCATCAAAGGTCAAAGCCATCCAAGAGTTACCACCGCCAAAGAACAAGAAATACGTGATGAGTTTCTTGGGACGCCTTAACTACATCAGCCGATTCATAGCACAGTGATTTGTGAGCCGATTTTCAAGATGTTGAAGAAGGACGCTGCAACTAGTTGGACCAAGGATTGTCAAAAGGCTTTTGACAGAATCAAGGAATACTTATCAACACCACCAGTTTTGGTCCCGCCGGAGCTAGGCAGACCACTGCTACTCTACCTTACAGTGTTAGATGGAGCTTTCGGCTGCGTTCTAGGGCAGCACGACGAGACAGGGAGAAAGGAACATGCCATCTTCTACCTGAGTAAGAAATTCACTTTATATAAAGCACGATACTCTCTGCTGGAATGTACCTGCTGCGGTTTGACCTGGATAGATCAGAAGCTGAGACACTACTTTTGTGCTTATACAACACATCTCATATCGAGAATGGATAACTTGAAGTATATCTTTCAGAAGCCCATGCCCACAGGCAAGTCGGCTAAGTGGTAAATCTTGTTGAGTGAATTCGACATTGTCTATATAACTTAGAAAGCAGTCAAGGGACATGCACTGAAAGACCACCTTGATGAAAACCCCGTGGGAGGAGAACACGAACCCTTGTAAACGTATTTCCCTGATGAAGAGGTATCATTCGTAGGGGAAGACATTGCTGAAGCCTACGATGGTTGGAGAATGTTCTTTGACAGAGCGACGAACTTCAAAGGAGTCAGAATTTGAGCCGTCTTGGTATCAGAAACTGGTCAACATTATCCGATATCTGCGAAACTCAGATTCCCCTACACCAACAACATGGCGGAATACATAGCTTGCATATTAGGGCTCAACATGGCTGTCGACATGAACATTCAGGAACTGCTAGTTATCGGCGATTCGAATTTTCTTGTGCACCAGGTACAAGGAGAATGGGCTACCAAGAATTCTAAGATATTTCCATATATGCACCATGTGCAGGAATTGAAGGTAAGGTTCACAAAGATAGAGTTTTAGCATGTCCCCAGAATTCAGAATAAGTTTGCTGATGCATTGGCCACTTTGTCATCAATGATACAGCATCCAGACAAGAACTTCATTGATCCTGTCCCAGTAGGGATCCATAATCAGCCGACATATTGTGCTTATGTTGAAGAATAAATAAACGGGACGCCTTGGTTCCACGATATCAAAGGATATTTGGCAAAATGAGAGTACCAGGAGCATGTGAACCATACTTAGAAACGCATGCTTCGGAGGTTGTCCAATCATTTCTTCCACAGTGGAGGAACCCTATATAGAAGAACTCCTGATCTGGGACTATTAAGGTGTGTCGACACAAAGGAAGCTTCTAAGTTTCTCGAGGAGATACATGCCGGGACCTGCGGCCCGCATATGAATGTTTTGTCTTGGCCAAGAAGATACTTAGGGTCGGCTATTTCTGGATGACCATGGAAACGAATTGCATTCGGTATGTTCAGAAGTGCTACCAATGTCAAGTACATGCAGACATGATAAAAGTGCCTCCAAACGAGCTTAATACAACAAGATCACCTTGGCCCTTCGTCGCTTGGGGAATGGATGTCATTGGTCCAATCGATCCCTCCGCATCAAACGAGCATCGGTTCATCTTGGTGGATATCGACTACTTCACTAAATGGGTTGAAGCTGCAACTTACAAAGTTGTGACTAAGAAGGTCGTTGCAGATTTTGTCTGCGATCGAATTGTTTGCCGGTTCGGGGTTCCGGAATCTATCATCACTGATAATGCCGCCAATATCAACAGTGATCTGATGAAATCCATGTGTGAGACTTTCAATATCAAACACAAGAGTTCCACAACATATAGAACCCAAATGAATGAAGATGTGGAAGCCGCCAACAAGAATATCAAGAAGATACTTAGAAATATGGTAGAAAATCATAAACAATGGCACGAGAAGCTACCATTCACCTTACTGGGATACCGTACCACAGTCCGCACATCAACCGAGGCAACTCCCTATTTGATGGTTTATGGTACTGAAGCTATCATTCCTTCCGAAGTGGAAATTCCTTCCTTGAGAATCATACGAGAAGCTGAGCTCAGCGACGCAGAATGGATAAGAAGCCGCTATGAGTAGCTAGCCCTCATAGACGAAAAGAGGATGAACGTGGTATGTCACGGCCAGCTTTATCATAACAGAAGGTCCAGAGCTTTCAACAAAAGAGTCAAGCCAAGACAGTTCACGCCGGGGCAACTGGTATTGAAGAAGATCTTCCCACATCAAGATGAAGCCAAAGGAAAATTCTCTCCCAACTGTAAAGGTCCTTACATGGTTCACAAAGTACTAACAGGAGGAGCCCTCATACTCGCAGAAATGGACGGAGAAATTTGGACAAAACCAATCAACTCAGATGTAGTCAAAAGATATTATGTGTAAATCATCCTATGCTTTTCTACATGATGTAAATTGAACTACGCTCGGCCTGATTCCCGTTTAAGAGGGGATACGTAGTCAGCCCTGTGGGTTCGGTCACAACTCAATAAAATTTCTCTTTCCCCCATAATCAGAAACTGGGCAGCATTTTGAGGAGGACCCTCAAAATTCCGAAGGAAGTTCAGCCAATCACAACATATAGAGTAGTCAGAAGTGTTATTCAGTTAAATATCCTCAAGATTCTACGGCATAAGAAGTCACAATGTCTTTGATCATGTCACAGTCCCTGGTTCATCTAACCAATTTCTAAACTATGTTTTACTATGTCTTTGAAAATTATGCATGCATGATTTCAAACCTAAACTCTGCTTTAGCAAACGCTACCCCGATAATTTGAACAGGGTCTTCAAATGGAATAGAGCAAATCAAGCAAGAAAATAAAGGCACAAACCAAACTTCCCTTGCAAAACTCGCGACTTTTCTTTGAACGTAGGAATAAGGAATATACACACCTTGGAATCACAACCTTCGTAGCAATAAAGATACCAAACTCATTTCTAGCTTAGAAATATCATGCTCCTACTTGTTATCTGTACATTGCATGAGACTAAGGACCGTCTCAAATCTTGAATGAGGCTAAGCCGTGCCTCCGTATTTTCATAAGGCTAAGCTCTGCATTCTCATTGCATGAGACTAAGCACTATCTCAAATCTTGCATAAGGCTAAGCTCTGCCTTTCCTCTGCATGGGACTAAGCCATGTCCCGAACTTTGCATGAGACTAAGATATGTCTCAATATTGCATGAAGCTAAGACCTTCCTCCATATCTGTATAAGGCTAAGCTCTGCCTTCCCTCTACATGGGACTAAGCCATGTCCTAAACTTTGCATGAGACTAAGCTCTGTCTCAATCTTGCATGAGGCTAAGACCTTCCTCCTTATTTGCATAAGGCTAAGCTCTACCTTCCCATTGCATGAGACTAAGCATTGTCTCAAATCTTGCATAAGGATAAGCTCTGACTTCCCTCTGCATAGGACTAAGCACTGTCCCGAACTTTGCATGAGGCTAAGCTCTGTCTCAATCTTGCATGAGGCTAAGCCCTGCCTCAATATCTACATAAGTCTAAGCACTGCCTTAACTCTACATGGGACTAAGCCATTTCCCGAATCTTGCATAAGGTAAGCACTGCCTTCTCTTTGCATGAGACTGAGCCCTGTCCCAAATTTTGCATGGGACGAAGCCCTGTCTCAATAAGGCAAAGCCCTGCCTCTCTATTTGCATGAGGCTAAGCCCTGCCTCTCTATTTGCATGAGGCTAAGAACTGCCTCTCTATTTGCATGAGGCTAAGCCCTGTCCCGAATCTCGCATAAGTATAAGCATTGCCTTCTATTTGCATGAGACTAAGCCTTGTTCCAAATTTTGCATGGGACTAAGCCATGTCCCAAATCTTTGCACGAGACTAAGCACTGTCTCTCTTGCATTATCTATTCTCTTCTCTCTGTCTATGCTCTGCCCTCAACTTCATACAAGACTAAGACATGTCTTGTTTCTTCTAGCATCATGTCTTTGCACCTCATGGGCTAAAATATCGCAAACTTGTATGAAGGCGCCATAGTTTGAAAGCACCATCCTCAGAGCCAGAAGACACCGTGCCATGGCCTGAGGATCTCTCAAACTTGCATATCATTATTCAAAGGCGTCATGGTTCGGAGGCACAATTTTCATGGCCCAAGAACACCATTTCATGGCATGCGAATCCCTTACCGTGCAATGCATGGCCCGGGACATCATGGTCTAAGGACGTCATCCTCAACTGTCCAAAGACAATTCTCATGGTCTGAAGGGAATTTGCATCAGGTTTAAATTTACGCAAATATATATGCTTGTAGTACATCTTTTATTCGCAGGTAACCTGATGAGCAACCGTCATCCCATCAGGAGTAATCCAGCTCCAGTTCCTTCACACTACTTCAAAACTGACCACTTACCGCAACCATTCAAAACCTTGTGTCCGTTCTTGTGATGACTTCATCGGTATATTTCGCCGGTGAATCCAGAACTACACACGACCTGATTCTTGTAAAACCAGGGATATGTAGGCAGCTCGTAAACCAGAGTGCGACATATATCTCTCAAATTACCCTACTCGATCAAAATTGGCCATCATATCTTTACCCGATAACTCTTTTATCCTTCCCGGGTAAAGAGGGGAAGCTGTTGATACTCAATTTTCCCTATACTATTTTCAAAAAATGCATATATATCTTCAAAACAATGCGTGAGCATCAATTAATATTTTTCCATAATTTCTGCATTTTTAAAGGACTTTTAATAAATTTATCCCAGTATTTTTATTATAAATACTTACTAATTGAATCACAAATGGTTTTATAATAATTGTATTACTTAATTTTATCACCTATATTTATACTAAGCTTTAATCATTTCATGAATAGCCATATTTACATTTTAGGGTTATAATTGTAATAACTTTGCAATAATAACCCATGTGTGCATAATTACCTTATTTCACAAGAAAATAATCTTTTGTATTTTATAATATTAAGTAATTATTTTAAATCATTTTATGCATAATAATCATTCATTATAATGTATTAACTATTCTTACAAATTATTTATCAAATTAATTGGGTATTTAACAAATAGCCTCTGTAAATTTATTTTAATTTCGGACCTAGCCCAAAACATTATCCCCAGCCCAATTAAATTACCCACAGCCCAAATACCGTTACCCATTTCATAAACCCGCCCAACTCCCAAATCAAATCCTGGTCGTTGATCTCAGATATCAACGGTCCATGAAGGTATTACCATTTTTAATTAATCCCTCACCCCCAAACCCTACAAACTTCCTCCATTCCGCCGCCTTTGTTTCCCTTTCCTCCTCTCTTCTCTCTCAAATGATCCCCTAACCCTAGCTGTCGTCACCGGAAACCCTTCAACCTATGGGGTTTCCCTTTAACTTTATGACCCAGCCGACCTCCTATCTTCAGTGGTTGTTCAATAAAGGAATTTCGAAGAGATTTAACTCAAATTTGTCCAAAACCTTCATGATCCTACCTATGGTCATATCCGTTTGTGTGTACTATTATCTTCGTGTTTATGGCTCAAATCTATGGTTCCAAACCAGATTTTCTTCTCATCTCTGTCATTTTTGAAAAAAACCCTAGTCTCTTGCTACTTGAACCTGTTCAGATCCTTGTAGATCTGAGATAATCTTAAGTTTATTTGTTATTTCTCTTTAAAAACTTTATGTGTTATCTTATTATTAACCGATTTTGTTTTCTCTAAATGTAGGGTTTCATCCCTTTAAGTTTTCTACAAAAGTTCTAAATTTTAGTGTTTAACTCTGGTTCTCCTCACTTGTTCGACTAATTGTTTTTCATATATATGTTCTTATCCCTAGGGTTTCCGCTTACCTCACTGATTGTTTCAATATTTGTCCTTTATTCTTCATTTAATAGAGGATAACTGATTTTATTCGCCTAATTAGGGTTCAAATTATATTTTTCTGTTGAAATTGGTGTTTCTCTGTGATTTTACCTATTTTCCTTATTTGTGACTCCTAATGGTACTACATGCCTTAATTAGTTTATTAGTATTATTTATGAGATTTAATTTCTTTAACTAAATTCTACATGGTCTTTGATTGATTTATTTACCTTACTGAATCCCTAATTGAGCTGTTAATTGATTCTCCCCAATTTAGGGGGTGTTTTTCGGATTCTGTTGAATTATTTTATCAAGTTTAGCCCCCAATTAACTGGCTAATTCTATTTGTTTGCCTTAATTGTGAACTTTAATTTTCTTGCCTTAATTGTCTTCTCTGCTGAATGTTATATGAAATCCATTGTGTTTTCTTTCAAACAAAGGAACACACATAGAGAAGCATCTACACACACACAAATTCTTACTCACACCCTCAACTGTAGTTCTCCTACTTCTATTTGTTAACTGTCTAACCGGCTGAAAGCCAAGGCTAGACCTTTGTATTCTATTTACTTTCACCTTCCTACTTGATATCGCTTAACTGGTATGCTCCTATTCCTATTATCATACTCTACTTAATATGTTATGTAGTTGAACCTATGTCTTTTATGTTTATTGATCTTAATCATCATGACTACTTCTGTGTAGCTAGACCTATCTCCTTCCTGTTTATTGCTCTTAATCAGCATGATTACTTTTGTTATGCTATGTAGATAGACCTATGTTCTTCTTATTTATTTCTCTTAATCAGTATGCCTATATTTCTGTTATCATAATCTCTTCTATGTGATATATGTCTCAATATACTTCAGTTTTGATATTTGTCTCCTAGCCATCTCTTTCTCAACTACTATGCTTGAGTTCCTATTCTCTATGACTTACATGATTAGTTCACTCTGAACCTCAACATGTGCATGTTCATTAAATGCTTATTGTTTATTTCAACCAGTATGCTTTAGTCTTGTTACCTCTTTGTCCCATATGGTTGTGTGGTTGGTGCTTCAACATGCTTCTAGTTTGCCCTATGTTTCTCTAGACCAGCATGACTTAACTCCTGTTAACTTGTCTTGTTCTATGTGATAGCATGTCCCTGTTTTGCCCATGACACTTGAAACTAGCATGTCTAACTCCTACTGCCTCACCCTATTCTGTATGGCAGTTTGATCAGTCATTTTGATTTCAGCATGTTTCTATTTGTTTAGTACATTTCTATATGCTCACCTAGTAATAGTTAATGAACTAAACCAACCTATGCATTGCAAACCCTTGTTTGGATTCAGTTGTGGGCTCTATGCAAAACCTGTCTAACCTTGTAGTTAGTTCTGTTATTCGTGCTCTTGTTGTGGGTGTTTGATTACTGGAATACATGTTTGAACTCAATATGCTAAAGTTGTTCTGTTTGTTTCTATTCACTTCTAAAAGTACGAACTGCTTTTCTAAAAAAATTATCTCCTACTTTTATATACTATTTTCAACTCCTAGTCTTAAATACCTAGGGTCCTGCCCCCCTCCCCCCACTATGAGCACTGCCTAGGAGTCCATGAGACTCCTCAGAACTCTGACATACTGGGGCTGGCCTTTCCAAACTTGTTCACAAAAATTGTTATTTGAAAAGGTTATGGTGCGAGAATTGCCTGTGGTCCTTGAGGTCCTTGGGAACTTTGACACACCAGAAGCCTAGTTGTGTTATTATGAACTGCTGTGTACTCCAGATTTGATTGAAGGTTTGGCTTTTAGGTTTACTTTTGGGCCTGCCAAGACTCCCTCAAGTAATAGTGATTTTTTATCATGTAATTCATTTTGGTCTGTGATAATAATCTCTGTGAAATAGATATGGGGTTATTAGTAAATGTTGGGGGATTTTATATATATTTTATCATATCCGGGTAGAAATCATGCCTATAGGCTATTGCGATGATATTTATATGCATTAGAAACCATGTTTAATGGGTTTATCTCATTATGCTGAATTTTCATACTATGCATCCTAGAAATCCCGCTTCTAGGTCATTTATCAATTCTGCATTAATAATCATGCTATCAAAACCTTCATGTGTGCATTAGAAATCATGTTTCTAGGAATTTCCTTGTTGAATTTTCTTGAAAACAGGCTAACGCCTTTATTCACCTAGATATCATGCATATAGGAAACACATATAAAAATCAGTCTTGACACTTAGACATCATGCATATAGGAAGTAAGTGTAAAAATAGTTTCAACACTTAGATATCATGCGTATAGAGAAAAAATATATAAAATTAGTTTCTTGTTACACCCCATGTTTTCGTACGTGAGAGTACATCGTAAGTCAATTGATGTAACCTCAGAATTAAGATTATATTTGATGGAATATAAAGTAAGTTAATCATGTTACATTGTAGGTTACAAATATTTAAGATCATGAATAACGAGTACCAAGAGGGTTGGAAATCTTAGAAGCTAAACCAATTGAAGAAAAAAAGTTTTGTCGAAAGTCGACGAGTTTGGAATGTTATAACATGTACTTTAGGGTGAGACTATGGTTCATTACATGATAAGGAGGTTATGCTATGAGTTAAGTTTTATCGTATGATAGTTGTGTTCTACATTTTGAAGTCAAGCAAGTTGTGGAACAAAAGTCGGCAAAGATCTTCACAAGTTACACTCATAATGTGCTGAAAATTAGGTCAAATGTAAACGAGATTTTCTCCCAATATACTTGGAATTATTGGATGATCTTCCAAACAAATTTAATATATATGAGTCTAGTTTCCAATGGATTAAACAACGATGTTTTGCATGGTTGCACGAGGATATGACAGGTATCCCGACAGAGATAGTCGTGCACAAGTTAAGCTTGGATCCTAACATACCCCCGGTAAGACAAAAAAAGAGCCCTATTGCAGAAGCAAGAAATAAATTCGTTAAAGAAGAGGTAACACGCTTACTTAATATCGGCTCAATATGAGAGGTAAGTTATCTGGACTGGCTAGCTAATGTAGTAGTAGTTCCTAAGAAAAATAAAAAAATTCGCATGAGCGTAGACTATAAGGATCTTAATAAGGCGTGCCCTAAAAACTTGTTCCCATTTCCAAATAAGCCACGGCCAGACATGAGTTAATGAGTTTCCGCGATGCTTATTCTGGGTACAATCAAATCAAGATGGACCTAGAAGATCAGGAAAAGACTTCGTTTATAACAAATTTTGGTACATATTGTTACAATGTGATGCCCTTCGGGTTGAAAAATGCCGGAGCCACTTATGAACGACTCGTGAACAAGATGTTCGAAAATCAAATAAGAAAGACTATTGAAGTATATATAGACGACATGCTCATTAAGTCTTTGAATGCATGTGACCACCTTAAGCATTTGCAAGAAACTATCCACATGAAATTTAACCCGAGAAGTGCGCGTTCGGGGTCAGTTCTGGTAAGTTCCTGGGACTCCTGGTCTCACAAAGGGAATTGAGGTCAATCCTGACAAAATCAAGGCCATAGAGGATATCCCGGATCAATTGTCTAACGTAAAAGAAGTCCAGAGGCTCACATGGAGATTAGCAGCTTTGAGCAGGTTCATTTCCCGGTCGTCGGAAAAATGTCATCGCTTCATCGAACTTCTCAAAAAGAAAAACCATTTCGAATGGACACCTGAGTGTTAGAAAGCCTTGACGGATTTGAAGAAATACTTGCCACGCCCTTCGTTGCTCTCGAAACCAAAAGAAGGTGAAACATTGCTAGTCTACCTCGCAGTTTCAGAAGTTGCGGTAAGTACAGTTTTAGTCTGAGAGGATGAAGGTGCGCAATCTCCCATTTGTTACGTCGACAAAATTTTAATGGGAGCAGAAACTCGCTACCCACATCTGGAAAAGTTGGCCTTAGCTTTCGTAGTCGCCGCTCGAAAGCTAAGGCCCTACTTCTCATGCCACCTGATAGTTGTGGTGACTACTTTACCCTTGCGGAACATCCTCCATAAACCCGAGATCTCAAGTAGATTGGAAAAGTGGGAAGTTGAAATGAGCGAGTTCAATATAGAGTATAAATCGAGGACTACAACTAAGTCGCAAGTCTTGGCTACCTTCGTGGCCAACTTCAGTCCAGGACTATTGCCTCTGGCAACCAAGGAGGCAATAATGGTGTTAGAATCGACATCGTGAGTTTGGACCTTATTTACTGATGGAGCTTCAAACGTAAAAGGGTACGGGCTCGGAATAGTCTTAATCACGCCTTCGGGGAAAACCTTAAGGCAATCCATCAGAATGATTCCCTTAACTAACAATGATGTAGAGTACACAACTTTGATTGTAGGGATCGAATTGGCATGGGGACTTGACTGCGAAGTCATCGAAATCAAATGTGATTCGCAGTTGGTGGTAAATCAGGCCTATAGAATCTTTGACACAAAGATGAGCGTATGCAACAATACGTGGTAAAGGTTCAAACTTTGTTGTCACGATTTCGGGAGTGGTCCATTACTCATATCCCGAGGGAAGATAACGCAGAAGCAGATGCATTGGAAAACTTGGGCTCATCGACAAAAATCAGGTATCGGAATCAGGGATGGTAGTAAAGCTGATAAACTCAGTCCTGGATACAGATGGTTACTATGAGGTGAATTCGACTAGTTTGGTCTGGGACTAGAGAAATGAAATATTCGACGATCTCGAGTGGAAAGTTTCTCGAAGACCCCAAAGCATCAAGAGCGTTATACGCCAAAGATGCACGTTATAGCTTCAAGAAAGGCCAATTGTATTGAAAATCCATCTAAGGCCCGTTGGCCTGGTGCTTAGGAGCATCAAAAGGTAACTATGTCATGAAAGAGGTTCATGAAGGGACATGCGACAACCACTCGGGTTCATGAAGGGACATGAAAGAGGTTCATGAAGGGCCCACATGGAACAAGATGCTAAAGACTTCGTACGAAAATGTGATAAGTGTGAACGCTACGCACCACTTGTAAATAAACTGGTGAAACCGTTACATTCGGTTATGTCCCCATGGTCGTTCATGAAATGGGGGATGAACATCGTTGGACCGCTACCACCGGCTCCAAGAAAGGTAAGGCTTCTTTTAATTTTGACTGACTATTTTTCTAAATGGGTGGAAGCAGACCCTTATCAGAAGATCGGAGAACATGAAGTGGTCGACTTCGCGTGGGATAATATAATTTGCAGGTTTGGAATACCAAAAGAGACAGTATGCGACAACAGGACGCAGTTTATCACCGCAAAAACAAAGTTCTTTGAAGATTTGAAGATAAAGATGATCACCTTTTCACCTTACCGTTCGAGTGCCAACGGTCAAGCAGAATCATTATACAAGGTAATTATTCACAACCTTAAGAAAAGGTTGGAAGCGGCAAAAGGTAATTAGCCGGAAGAACTACCTGGAGTTTTGTGGGCCTACCGAACAACGGCCAAGTCAAGCATAGGAGAGACTCATTTTTCCCTTGTGTACGGTGAAGAAGATCTAATCCCGATGGAAGTAGGGGAACCAACCTTGAGATATTTCCAAGCAGATAAAGAATCGAACAATGATTCAATGTTAATCAACTTGGAGCTTCTCGAGGAACGCAGGGACTTGGCGCTTGTAAGGATGGAAACTTAAAAGTAGAGAATTGAGCGATATATATTACAATCGCCGTTATTTCAAAGTAGGAGATTTGGTTCTGAGGAAAGTAACTCAAAATACCCGGGAGCGAAAGGTGGGCCCAACGTGGGAAGGTCCCTACCGGATTTCAGCTATCACTGGAAAAGGTTTGTACGAATTGGAAAACCAGAATGGAGACAAGTTGCCTAGAAACTAGAACGTAGCACATCTCAAAAGATATTATTGCTGATGAACATTATTTGAGCGGAAAGTATGTGTTGCACTCTTTTTTCCCTTCGTTCAGTTTTTGTCCCAATTGGGTTTTTTTGGAAAGGATTTTATTGAGGCAGCGATAAAAAGCATAATACGAAGACAACAACAATAAGATCTCTGATATCAAGGCTTCACTCGGGGACGTTGAGGTAATCTTTGGCTCGATAGCAAATTCCAACTGGGAAGTTAAGTTTGCTATCGGACAAAGGTTACCCGACCGTTCACGAGAACAAACCACTCGAGGATTGTTAGATAATCCTTCGCTCGATAGCATGGATTCCTAAGGGGAAGCAAGGTGTGTTTCCGACTTAAGGTTTGTCTAGCAATTTATTGGTGGGATATTTGAAGACGCAAGACTTCCAGTGTTCCAATTCACATTCTTTGCATTCGAACAGGGGGGGATGATATGAGGATACGGCAACACTGAATGTCACATCAATAGGAGAACAAAAATTCGAAAATAGAATATATCATCGAAACCCGTTCCGCCAAAAGTTGATTCCGTTCATAAGTAAGTTCCTATTTTTCCCGAATCAATCCTTGAAGACCCTCAAAAACAAGAAAGTTGGCCTGCAAAACAAGAGAAGTGAAACTAAGTATACATTCATGCAAAAGCCAAAGAAATAACAAAGGAATAAAGGAACACAGCGCCGCGACATTGTGCATCACATTCGGCCATTGCTCCCCTCTTTTCTCTTCTTTACTCTCTTTTGCTCAATTTCACTCCAATTTGACCTTAACCACTTCATGGCATCATTTTCCTGCAAATAGAGCAATTATACACTGATAGTAACCTCAAATATCCATTGAGCAACACAAAATCTACTGAAAAGAGGCCAAAATGAGTGGTAAAATTGCCACTCATCAACACCCCCAACTTAGAGCTTTTGCTTGTCCTCAAGCAAATCAAAACTAATAACTCAATGAGGTTCTACTCTTTTAGACGCAAGTTTCATTGCTCATATTCACAATTTACATTTTTCACTTAAGCATTAAACTTATGAATTTGGTTGGTACCAATAATTAATCTCAAGTATGCATCTTAATTGAATAACTCCCTCATTTACAAGCAATTTCAAGAAGTGCAACAATAAAGTGACAAGAAAAAGCCTCTAGAAGTGACTCAACAACACTAGTCTACTACACATGCTCAACTCGTTTATTATTATTATTATATATATATATATATATATATTTTTTTTCTATATCAATTTCACCATTCAATCCTAATTCATGTGCCCTCACAAGACGAAAGAGAGAAAGACAAAAAGAAGTAAAGAAAGAAACTCCTAACTCACAATATTTGCAATGTCAACAACAAGTGACATGTTTACAAAGCCACTCACACTCACAAAGACTTTCAAGTGCTACGACCCATCATACCATAGGCTTGCCCTTATTTTAATTCATAGCATATTCAAGGATATTCGGTTGGATATCCCATAAGGACTTTATAAGCTTGTAATGTAGGTTTAGGTAAAAGTGGGATACTTATTTGGGAAATGGCTACACCCTCCTTGAACACTACTCACATTTTTCTTTCTT
>ML243292.1:5249-48593 GCA_005239495.1 Nicotiana undulata
ATTCGACATTACGGACCTGCTCCAACTTTCGGAACTGGAATCTGACCCCGATATCAAATAGTCAAACTCTCTGCCAAACTTCTCAAAAACCTTCAAATTTCTATCTTTAGCCAAATGACTTCAAAATGACCTCCGGACATCCGAATTCACTTCCGATCCCGCTCCCAACTCCAGAATAACCATACGAAGCTATTCCCATACTCGGAATCCCAAACGGACATCAATATCATTGAAATGCGCTTCAAGCCAAACTTAGGAAATTTCTTCAAAAATGCTGACTTCCACAACATACACCGAAATGCTCTCGGGTTATCCAAATCCCGATCCGGACATACGCCCAAGTCCGAAATCATCATACAAACCTGCCAGAACCTTCGGATTCTGATTCCGAGGTCGTTTACTTAAAATTCCAGTCTTACTCAATTTCTTCAACTTAAGGCTTCTGAAATGAGAATTTTCCTTGCAATTTAACTCCGAACCTCCTGAATTTCAACTCTGACCATACACACAAGTCACAATACCCGAAATGAAGTTGTTCATGACCCCCAACTGTTGAACGACGCGCTGGATCTCAAAACGACCGGTCGGGTCATTACATTCTCCCCCACTTAAACAGACGTTCGTCCTCGAACGTGCCAAGAACTACCCCTGAATTATATGAAATCACTGTGTAACACCTCGTGCACCTTCCCGTGCTACCACAACCCAGTTGAGCACATTAGCTTGATAAAATCTGAAGGTATTCCCTTTTATCCATATAATAAACTCAGACCCCAGTTCCAACACTTGAAATTCTCTGCCATGCATGTTTCTAATATGTGAATACCGCATCAACTTCCACACGAGGCACCAGAACAAAACTGCGTATCTTTGTTGAATCAGCACTATACACCGCATAATCCATCATCTGACCACAATGACGCTCCCTGAACCTTAATAGCCAAAATTCTACAAATTTGATGCTCTCAAAGCACCTTATAAGATACACACATACATCCTGCTATAATGCTGACGATACCACCACAACCGAGGAAATGTGTAGAAATTCCTAACCAACTGCAGAGTTAACTAAACATTGAAATCCTTCCTCCTGACTAAGATCATCATCTCATTACAACCAATGATGGTGATTGTCCTGTAATATACTTGCATAGTCTTATCACACCGATCCCAGATTTATAAATTTTGTCTCACCTAGTATGAACTGCTCAGACAACCAATCACCCCAAACACGCCCATTACCTCACACGATGCCACAATGCGCCACTAGGCCACAATTCGAACACGACACATAAGGAAATGACTCCGGAATGGACTACTCAACTCACACAACTAATATGAACTTTCCTTAGAAAATTATAAAGTAAAACACAAGAAAATAATTACAGGAGCCTTGCTCAACATCACACTGTTGCGGCGTGCAACCCGATCCAAATAACATACCCGTGGCGGCGTGCCACCCGATCCCATCATAAGGTTTACATAAGGAAATATACACAGAGTTGATTTGCTCACTATTACGAACTACTGAATATATGTCGCAAGCACACTAAGTGCAGATCACCATTATGGGGAGACTGACAGAGCCATATGCTACAAAACTCAAGCACCACTGAGGTGTGATATATAAACTGGATCTCAAGAGCCACTCTGCTCACATAACCACACCACTACGCGGGATCTCAATACTCAAGAAATTATCAAGCCGTTTCACAACTCACACGGCACAATCACATTATCACATGAATTTGACGAAGACGGGACAACACTTGATATCCCAATACCCCTCCTTGAGGAGCACCATACTGAAATGAACACCTCTGACTCGTATGAAGCCCATATTTTATTTAAATCCGTTCATTCACTTCAAGGCGATTCTGCTCGTCCTAAACTAGGATGATAGCCCTGCCTGGGTCCATAATACCCCAATTGCTCTCATGATACACAAGAACAACTATCATAGCCGGGACAAACACCCCACAATCCACCATCAACTGAACCGAACGCCTTCCAGGCATAAATTCTCAATTAAGCAATATTACACTCCTTTATACTTGGTCTAATGCTTCAACCAATCAGGTGACTACATGCCACACTCATGCAATCTTCCCGCGTTCATGCCCCCACGGCCTTCCACACAAGGTAACAAATGTGCACATCCATACCACCGACCACCCTAAGGCTGTAAAACAATTCAAGGACCCGTAACCAGGATACACGCATCTTTCACCAAACACCGAACTCAGATGACACTGAAGAACATTCACATCCATTGCTCTTGCTCCTCCGAGCTCATGACATCCTTGTTAACACCGAGCCGCAACCTCGATTCCTACTTCCGGTTACATACCGCTTATTGCCCACAACATGACCATATAGAATAGCATAGGAAATTCCATCATAACTCCTGCACCACTAACAGGGTGAACAATTCATCACATAGAAACTTTCACTTACCTCAATTCATGAGAACCATAACAACACGCGAGTGAATTCTCACAATCGCAATACATACCAATCCTCAAGTGGTGATCTGAACCACCCTAAACTTTCCGGGATCCTCCTACACCTGACATGCCATAACACCTGAATGCTTCCAATAAAATCTATTACGACGGCAGGCACGCCCCACACACTTCTGCGCAATCCATACACATACCCAAATCACAGCGAAGGAACTGATCACTGCCGTACATGTGCCATTTCAACCATGGTTAACCAATCTTTCTTCTTCGCAGAGATTATACTGCAGAAGCTCGATTCTTACTTACACTGCTGCCTGAAACCCTTAAACACCACATTCATCTAACTTTCGAATTCATTAGGACCACTACTGAGAGTCACCCACTCTGACTGGCCCCGAATATAATCAACTCCAAGGCTCTCCTAGCACATGAACACCCTTTCAACAAAGCACGTGACTGAGTCGCTACCCTTACAACTTGTCTATGCCTTAAGCACGAATTCTTAATCTTCCAAAGCCTAACCCTGGTCCAATAGGAAAAACTTCACACACATTGATCGAATGCCATGCTCAGTTACCGCTTTACTCATTTCCCTTAGCTGTAACAACTTGCCAATATGCCGACAATTCGCAACTCCATGAAGACACAACCCCACAACCCAACTGCAGGTGGTGGGACTCCCCCACTTTGGTTAACCTCATTCCTTTAAGCACTACCTGACTTCCTTTCCTTACGCCTTGCCTTTTATAATTGGGCACCACCGTCTAGCACTCCTCACATATCTTCATTCATCGTATGATGCCCACATGCTGCCTCAATTCAATATCATTCCCCATAGCTCTTAAACTGGCGGATCACCACGACTTCAAACTCTTCAAAGATCATCTTTCTCGGGTCGCCTTCATTAGAAATGCTCATTACATGCTGAACCACGACAACCGCTTCTTTGATACTTCTTCACAGCACTATGACCCAATGCAGCCGAAGAACTATAACACTGGCGAACTTAACATATTCTATTCGATCAAAAACATCGATACCACATCACGGATGAAAACTCCACCTCGCTTGATAGCACCAAGTCTCATTACTTTATCAATACCCACCTGACCATTCATGGCTCCAATGTCTTTCCTTTGCCGGAAATAAAACACTGAAATCCCGAAACCACGCCCTGAGAAGACCTCCCTTCAAGCCATTCATCACCCCAACATATGGGCAAGCATTCTACCATCGTATCGACATCGCGTGATAACCAATCGTGAGTGTCATCACAACCTGAGCATGATCTCAAATCCCTCAGAATCACAACTACTGGGTTGAAACACATAATATTCTTCCGCAAAGCCATGGCAATAGCCTCAATCAACCTCGTAGGGAGGAACATCCCGCACCACATCCATAGTATCATTTAAATTCTTCAAAATTCTGATTCATAGCAAGCACTTCGCGACGCGTAAGATTGAGTAGGAAGAAACATAGGCATAAGCCTCAGAGGAATCAAATCGCACGATGAGGAATCAAGAAGGGAAGTACTCCTAACAGTCATGTAGCCTCTCGAAGATAAGTACAAACATCTTTGTACCGATCCGCAAGACTCTACTAAACTTGCTCATGACTCGTGAAACCTAGGGGAACCTAGAGCTCTGATACCATGTTGTCACGACCCAAATTCCATAAGTCGTGATGGCGCCGGACACCACTGTCAGGAAAGCCAAACCTTAATTAGTTGAAGAAATTCCTGTTTTAACATTTTTGAAATCGTTACCTTTCATTGCATTTCATAATCAAATAAATAAATCTTCGTAAATTAAGTACGACAGCAGTTCAATTTAGTTTTAATCGACTAAATCCCAACACATCCCCAGAACCTGGTGACACAAGTACATGAGCAACTTCTAAGGATTTATACAATCATACAAAGCTTGTTTGAGGTACAAATTGAAAAAGGACTGAAAATAAAGTATAAATACATAGGAGGAAGACTCTGTCAGCTGCGGAACGCCTCTAGATGATGCAGCCCATCCAAGTCACCAAGTCAGGCACTGGGATATGAAGGTACATGTACAACAAAATGCACAACAAGTGTAGTATGAGTATGAAAACAACGTGTACTCAGTAAGTATCCCGCCTAACCTCAGAGAGGTAGTGACGAGGGGTCAGATTAGACACTTGCTATATGTCAATTTAGATTATTCAAGTGTGACACTAAGCATGGTTGTCATAGGCAATTTATTAAGTTCAGGAATAAAGAATGTCAACTCTTTCCAAAATTTACACTTAAATTCTTCGTCATGTTAATACCAATTAATCAACATGGGTGATTTAATCAAATAACAACCTAATCAACGGGAAGTAACAACTTCTTCCAAAATATTTAATTATTCTCAATCTCTGTCATTTCAATTGCCAACTTAAAATTCCAGGCCAGTAATAAGGCAAAAAAAAACATAGCAACTACGCAACAAATATCATGCGCAAGAAATGCCGAGGGTCGAACGGCGCAGACCAACAATAATAAATTGTGCACTGCCGAGGGTTGAACGGATCGAACCATAGATGCATCTATTTTCCCTGCTCGTGAATCGATCATTCGACGCTGTCAACATAATAACAATAAGGCTAGCCTGCTCGCGAATCATACCTGAGACTTAGGTGCTCATATGTACACGTATTCACATAAAAGATCCATATTTTATTAAAGAAAATAGTTTCTCATAGAAGTGATAAAATTCTCTTTAATTAAACATAAAGATAGTATTTAGAATATTTTTTGGGAAATTTATTTGCCAAGTTTTAACAATATTCAATAAAATAACCTTGCCAGGAACACAATAATCCACGGGAAAATCCATCCTATTTCCAAATAATTAATAAGAGTACACCCTAACCTTTTTAGGAAAATAAATTACCAATTCCATAGCATTATCAGCCTAAAGTTATGATAGGATCACATGTACAACACGTAAGGCATGCTAGTGGGTCCTAGACTACCCGGACATGGCATAACAGTAGATACGCACGGACTCCCGTCACATCGTGAGTACGTAGCCCCCGCAAATAATAGCATTTATTCATTTATTTCACCTATGGGGATAATTCCCCCTCACAAAGTTAGAAAGGAGACTTACCTCGCTCCGAAATTCCATAAACGGCCTCCAAGCCTTCCCGACGACTCCAATCGATGCACAACGCTCCAAAACTACCTAAATTATGATAAACCAATGAAAATATACTCTAATATTTGCAAAAAATTCAGATTATATAATTTCCCAACTCCGCTCAAGGAATTGACCAAAATTCCCTCGGGCCCACGTGCCCGGATTCCGAAATTTCTCGAAGATAAATTCTACCCATAACTTTACTAACTCAAATATACAATTTGTTACAATTTTCATGCTCAAATTCATGGCAAAAAATCTCAAGTTCTAGGTCTTCCCCAAAAATCCCAAATTTATACAAATTTTTCATGTCTAAATTCATGTAATATCACATATTTAACTCAAAAATAGGAAGAAATCACTTATCTTGTGTTGCTTGGTGAAAATCCCTCCTTGAGCTCTCCAAAATCATCCAAGCCAAATGAAAGAAATGAAAGAAATGGGCCAAAATTCGTGTTTAAAGAATCTACTCATGCTTCATCGAGTTGTACCTTGCACTTGTGTTGTGCAGGTTGTACATCCTATTACAATTTTCCCTTATTGAACACCTTTTGTTAAAACACTCATAACTTCTTGTAGAAATATCCAAATAACAAACGGTTTGAAGCTTTAGATACTAGACTCGAATATATTTAATTTGATAGGCTGTACACAATATACCTCTTTATATATCCCGAGATATAAGCTTCTAAAGTCGGCTCCATGCATCAGAAAATTCTGGCAAAACTGCTCCACCAGCCATCTTCAATCGGTCATAACATTTTGCACAAAACTCCAAATGACTAATGGTTTAATGTTATGAAAACTAGACTTCAATATCTACAACTTTCATGTTTTGCAAATGTTCATATTCCTTATATATTCTTATATATACGCTTCCAAAGTTAGCTCTTCGATGCATAAATTGCTGTCCAAAAGTGCAGCAGAAATTTCTGCAATTATTCCTCTTTTTTTTTGTCCGAAATTTATTTCGTTAACCTTCTGAAATCTACCCGAGGCCCTCGGGACCTTAACCAATTATACCAACATGTCCCAAAATATGATACGAACTCTCTCGAGGCCTCAAATCACTTCAAACAACGTCGAAATCATGAATCGCACTCCAATTCAAGCTTTATGAACTTCGAAATTTCAAACTTCTACATCCGATGCGAAACCTATCAAATCACGTCCGATTGACCCCAAATTATTCACACAAGTCATATTCGACATTACAAACCTGCTCCAACTTTCGGAACTGGAATCCGACCCCGATATCAAAAAGTCAAACTCTCGGTCAATCTTCTCAAAAACCTACAAATTTCTATCTTTAGCCAAATGACTTCAAAATGACCTACGGACATCCGAATTCACTTTCGATCGCGCTCCAAACTCCAAAATCACCATACGAAGTTATACCCAGACTCGGTCCCAAATGGACATCAATATCATTGAAATGCGCTTCAAGCCAAACTTAGGAAATTTCTTCAAAAATGTTGACTTCCACAACATACACCGAAATGCTCTCGGGTTATCAAAATCCTGATCCGGACATATGACCAAGTCCAAAATCATCATACGAACCTGCTGGAACCTTGGGATCCTGATTCCGAGGTCGTTTACTTAAAATTCCAGTCTTACTCAATTTCTTCAACTTAAGGCTTCTGAAATGAGAATTTTCCTTTCAATTTAACTCCGAACCTCCTGAATTTCAACTCTGACTGTACACACAAGTCACAATACCCTTAATGAAGTTGTTCATGACCCCCAACTGCTGAACGACGCGCTGGATCTCAAAATGACCGGTCGGATCGTTACAGTTCGTCGCTTCATTGAGGGGCTCCACCCCAGTATTCGGACCAGTATGGCCAGGGAGTTGGAGATTGATATTACTTATCAGTAGGCTATGAGTATTGCCAAGAGAGTGGAGGGCATGTTTTCCCTAGACAGAGAGGAGAGAGTGGCCAATAGGTCTCGAGAGACTGGTCATTTTTCAAGAGCTCGCGTGCCAGTAGCACGCCATGGTAGGGGTTTTGTGAGTCGCCTTGTTTATTGAGCTCTTCCAGCAGCTAGTGGTATTCCAGCTCCTCCTAGACCTCAAGAGACTTATTATGCACCGCCAGTATCCAGTGTGCCTCATGCTCAAGGTGCTATTACCGGCTAGTCCAGCAGGCTAGGTCCGAGTCAGTCTCAGCCACCGCGTCCTCCGAGGGGTTGTTATGAGTGTGGTGATACTCGTCACATGGTTTGGGATTGCCCTAGAGTCAGTATAGGTGCACCTCCACAGACTTATCAGCCCCCACATGCTCCACTAGGTCCTCCGACCATTCTTCTAGCCCGAGCTACCGCTCCACCTACTCAGGCAACTCAAGGTGGAGATCAGGGAGGTCGAGGTCACCCTAGAAGGGGGGAGGGCAGGCCAGGTACTATGCCCTTCCAGCCCGTTCAGAGGTCGTCGCTTCAAATTCATCCATCACAGGTATTGTACCGGACTGTCATAGGGATGCATCAGTATTATTTGACCCAGTATCTATGTATTCATATGTGTCTTCTTATTTTGCTCCACATTTGGGGGTATCCCAAAATTCTTTGAGTTCCCCTGTTTATGTATCTACTCCCATGGGAGATTCTCTTGTTTTGGACCGCGTATATTGGTCGTGTTTGATTGATCTTAGTGGTTTTGAGATCATAGTCAATTTGTTATTACTCAATATAGTATATTTAATGTTATCTTGGGAATGGATTGGTTGTCTCCCCATTATGCTATTCTTGATTGTCACGCTAAGACTGTGATACTGGCTATGCCAGGCTTACTGCGATTAGATAGGAGACGTACCTTAGAGTATACTCCCTGCAGGGTCATTTCATTTCTTAAGGCTTAGCGAATGGTTGATAAGGGGTGTGATGCATATTTGTCCTATGTGAGAGATGTCAATATTGATACCCCTACAGTTGAGTCAGTTCCAGTAGTGAGGGACTTCCCTGATGTGTTTCCAACTGATCTTTCGGGCATGATGTCTGATAGAGATATTGATTTTGGCATTGATCTGTTGTTGGGCACTCATCCCATATCTATTCCTCCTTACCGTATGGCTCCTAAAGAGTTGAAAGAGTTGAAGGAGCAGTTGCAGGAGTTGCTTGATAAGGGTTTCATCCGGCCCAGTGTATCACCTTGGGGTGCTCCTATCTTGTTTGTGAAGAAAAATGATGGTTCTATGCGTATGTGTATTGACTATCGACAGTTGAACAAGTTTATAGTGAAGAATAGGTATCCTTTGCCTCACATCGATGATTTATTTGATCAGTTACAGGGTTCCAGGGTGTTTTCCAAGATTGACTTGCGTTCTGGCTATCATCAGTTGAAGATTCGGGAGCCGAATATCCCGAAGACTGCTTGTAGGACCAGATGTGGTCATTGTAAGTTTATTATTATGTCATTTGGGCTGACCAATGCCCCAGCAGCCTTCATGCATTTGATGCACACCGTGTTCTAGCCTTATCTCGATTCTTTTGTCATTGTATTTATTGACGACATTTTGGTATATTCCCGGTCTTGGGAAAATCATAAGCAGCACCTGAGGACCGTGCTTCATACTTTGAGAGGAAGAGATTATATGCAAAATTTTCTAAGTGAGAATTCTTGTTTGATTCAGTGGAAATTTTGGGCCACATAGTGTCTTGTGATAGGATCAAGGTAGATCCAAAGAAGGTGGAGGCAGTGCAGAGTTGTCCTAGACCATCATCAGCTACGGAGATATGCAGTTTCCTTGGTTTGGCGAGATACTACCGTCGCTTTGTAGAGGGGATTTCATCTATTGCAACACTTATGACCAGACTGACCTAGAAAGGTGCTCCGTTCAGGTGGACCGAGGAGCGTGAGGAGAGCTTTCAGAAGCTCAAGACAACTTTGACTACAACCCTAGTATTAGTATTGCCTAGAGGTTCGGGGTCTTACACTATCTATGTTGATGCCTCGATGATTGGCTAGGGAGCGGTATTAATGCAGGACGGTAGGGTGATTGCCTACATGTCTAGACAGTTAAAGGTGCATGAGGAGAATTATCATGTCCATGATCTTGAGTTAGCAGCCATTGTTCAGGCCTTGAAGATCTGGCGTCATTATTTGTACGGTGTTCCTTGTGAGATCTACACTGATCTTACATGTTCAAGGAAAAGGACCTTAATTCACGTCAGCGGAGGTGGTTGGAGATACTTAAGGACTATTATATCACTATATTGTACCACTCGAGGAAGGCCAATGTAGTGGCCGACACCTTGAGTCGTCGGGCGCAGAGTTTGGGGGGTTTAGCATATCTTCCGGCAGTTGAGAGGCCCTTAGCATTAGATGTTTAGGCTTTAGCCAGCCAGTTCGTGAGATTGGATATTTTAGAGTCGAGTCGAGTATTGGATTGTGTGGTCACTCGGTCTTCTCTTTATGACCGTATCAAGGAGCGCCAGTATGATGATCACCATTTTCTAGTTCATCAGGACAGGGTTCGGCGAGGTAATGCCCGAGATGTGACTATTGGTGATGATGGCGTGATGAGGATGCAGGGATGGATATGTGTGCCCAATTTAGATGGGCTTCGGGAGTTTATTCTTGAGAAGTCCCACAACTCGCTGTACTCCATCCATCCGGGTGCCGCGAAGATTTACCAGGATTTAAGACAACACTATTGCTGGAGGAGGATGAAGAAGGATATCGCTGGGTTTGTAGCCAAGTGTCTCAACTATTAGCAGGTTAAATATGAGAATTAGAGATCGGGTGGCTTGCTTTAGAGGTTAGATATCCCAGGGTGGAAGTGGGAACGGATCACCATGGACTTCGTAGTTAGACTTCCACGGACTTTGAGAAAGTTCGATGTTATTTGAGTGATCGTGGATCGGCTGACCAAGTCAGCTTATTTCATCCCAGTGTTGATTGCGTACTCTTTAGAGAGATTGGCTGAGATTTATATCAGAGAGATTGTCCGCCTTCATGGTATCATGGTATCCATCATTTCAGATAGAGGTACACAGTTCACATCACGATTCTGGAGAGCCGTACAACAAGAGATGGGTACTAGGGTGAGCTGAGCATAGTCTTTCACCCTCAAATGGACGGGCAGTCCAAGCACACGATTCAGATTCTTGAGGATATGCTATGTGCTTTTGTGATGGAGTTTAGAGGGTCATGGGACCAATTCTTGCAACTTGTAAAGTTTACCTACAATAATAGTTACTAGTAAAACATACAGATGGCACCGTATGAGGCTTTTTATGGTAGGTGGTGTCGGTCCCCAGTGGGTTGGTTTGAGCCGGTCGAGGCCCGATCGTTGGGTTCAGATTTGGTCCCGGATGCCCTGGATAAGGTGAAGGTGATTCATGATAGACATCGCACAGCCCAGTCCAGACAGAAGAGTTATGCGGACCGGAAGGTTCGTGATTTGGCATTTATGGTTGGAGAGCAGGTCCTGCTTTGGGTATCGCCTATGAAGGGCGTCATGAGATTTTGGAAGAAAGGCAAGCTAAGCCCGAGGTTCATTGGCCCTTTTGAGATATTACAGCGTGTTGGGAGGTTGCTTATGATCTTGCCTTAATTCCCAGCCTAGTCGGAGTTCATCCGGTATTCCCCGTTTCTATGCTCCGGAAGTATCATGGTGATCCGACTCATGTATTGGATTTCAGCTCAGTCCAGTTGGACAAGGATCTATCTTATGTTGTGGAGCCAGTAGCTATTTTAGACAGGCGGGTCAGAAAGATCATATCAAAAAACATTTCTTTAGTAAAGGTCCAGTAGAGGGGTCAGCCGGTCGAGGAGGCGACTTGGGAAATTGAGCAGGATATGCGCAGCCGTTACCCTCATCTTTTCACAGCTTCAGGTATGTCTTTATAGTCGTTCAAGGACGAATGATTTTTTAAGAGGGAGAGGATGTAACAACTCGGCCGGTCGTTTTCAGAGTTAGAGCTTCGATCCCCTAATAACTGCTTTCCCCATATCTAATTCTACTTTTGTGACTTGCCGAGAGGATTGGTTGTGAGTTTCGGAGTGTTTTGGGACACTTAGTCCCTAAATAGAGCTTAAGTCTTAAAATTTAGACCGTAGTCGGAAATGTGTGAAGACGGTTCTGGAATAGAATTTCGTCAATTCCGTTAGCCCCGTTGAGTGATTTAGGGCTTAGGAGCGCATCCAGAATGTATTTTGGGGTCCGTAGTAGATTTAGGCTTGAATTGGCGAAAGTTGGATTTTTGGCAATTTCGGTCGGCAGTGGAAATTTTGATATCGAGCCCGGAATGGAAATCCGGAAATGGCTATAGGTTGGTAGTGTCATTTGTGACCTTTGTGTGAAATTTTATGTCATTCGGACTAGGTTTGATATGTTTGGACGTTGTTTGTAGAATTTGGAAAATTCAAAGTTCCTTAGGCTTGAACCCGTGCCCAATTCATGTTTTTGATGTTGTTCGATGTGGTTTGAAGGCTCGACTAACTTACTCTGGTGTTATAGGATTGGTCGGTATGTTTGGTTGAGGTCCCGGGGGCCTCGGATGTGTTTCGCATGCTTAACGGATGAATTTTTGCACTTACGCCATTACTGTAGTTTTTTTTGGTGTCTTGTGGTTCGCACCTGTGAAGTGGGAACCGCAGGTGCGGACTCATACGTGCGGAGATGGAAGCGTAGATGCGAGAATTGGGACTTTGGCCTGGGGTTGCAGGTGCGAGGAGGTTCCGCATCTGCGATGCTGGCACACGCGGACAAAGTTCTGTGGGATCGCACGCACAGGTGCGGCCCCATTTTCGCACATGCAGACCTGTCCCTTTTAGTGAATTCCGCACCCGCGATGGATTTTCCGCAGGTGCGGAATCGCAGGTGAGGAGAATAGCCGCAGGTGCGAAGATCCCTAGGCACAAAAGGGGACAGAATCGAGGGTTGGTTGATTTTCACTCCATTATTTTATTTTTGAGCTCGATAGAAGGAGATTCCTTGAGGTAGTTTTAGAGGAATATTGTGGATTTGGGCCATTCAGAGTAGGATACTCGTGGCGAGAGCGTGGTTTCGAATTGATTTGAGCGTTTCGAGGTAAGTGGCTTGCCTAACCTTGTGTGGGGGAACTTCCCCTTAGGATGATTGGTATTGTTTGATGTATGAGTGTGGTGTACGTGAGGTGATGAGTACGTGCACGGGCTACTGTTGTGAAAATTCTGTTTTCTTCTAAATTATTAGCTATTTTCGTTTGGTTGAACTGCAGTACTATGTTTAATTTCCTTGTTCAGATAAGGAAAGCATGACTACGTGTTTTGACTGTCTATTTGAAATTCTGTGCAGCATGTTTAGGTAGATTCCTATTTTCCTTGGTTGTATTTAGTCTAAACTGTACATTTTGATGTTGTAACTATCATGTCATTGTTGATCTGCATATTTACTTTGGGACTACGGACGTAGTCCGGGAGATCCCCCAGCACTACATATTTATTTTGGGACTACGGTCGTATTCCGAGAGATCCCCCTGTCTTGCATATTTACTTTGGGACTACGGACGTATTCTGGGAGATCCTCCAGCACTGCATATTTATTTTGGGACTACCGACGTATTTCTGGAAGATCCCCATGTACTGCATAATTGATTCGGGACTACGGGACGGTACCCCGGGAGATTTCCCTGTTGTATTTCCTTTGTTCTGAGTCGAGGGCTTCTTGACTTTCATTACTGTAGACTTTATTAATTATTTTATTATAGAATATATTTATATCTCTTGTTGTGTTTAGTTGTTTATATTTACACCGGTAGGGCCCTAACCTGACCTCGTCACTACTCGACCGAGGTTAGGCTTGGCACTTACTGGGTACAATTGTAGTGTACTCGTGCCCTTTCCTACACATGTTTTTCGCGTGCAGATCCAGGTACGAGCTATCGGCCTCAAGTTTCGTGCGCAGTTGATGATTGAGGAGACTTCGAGGTACTTCTGTTCGCGTCCGCATACCTCGAAGTCCCCTTCTATTCCCCCGCGTGGAGATTTTTCCTTTTTTTCTTCAGACATTTTGTATAGAGAAAATGTAGATTTGTAGTATCTTGTGACTGGCGATATTCCGGGTTTAAGGAATGATGACTTTGTATATGCCAAGTGGAATTTTCCTTGCTTATTACATTACACTGTTTGGCCTTTATCTTTATGCTTCCTTTTCATTTTTTGCAATAATAGGCTTACCTAGTCGTAAAGACTAGGTGCCGTCACGACACCTTTCGGAGGTGTAAAATGGGTCGTGATAGAACTTGAGTTAGAGAGAGTCTATGACACTTATTTAAGTACCGTTGTGGTGTACTCATCCCTCACGGGCCCCTCTCAAGGGTCCCACTACTTTTACATATTTTCAGTATGAGACGTGGTACATGAAGAGCTGATGGGGCAACATGATGACTCTCTTCCCGAAGCATATAGCAAGGCACTTCTATTCTGTGGTAGCCTTCATGTTGATCTTACTTACGTTTTGTTGGGTTTTGCCCAAATATTTTTTCATCATTGTTTCTTAGAGATTCCATAGATAGTTGTTATTCTTTTGGATTTGTAATTGAGAGTTATTCGTATGTCATGCATGAAAGAAATATTGTTATTCTATTGTATTTTTCAATTATTGAAAAATAATAGATTTAAAGATTTTGTTTCATGTATGGTTTTAATCATTTAAAATGATTATGTTTTCAAAAAAGCTTCTGCAGGTATATATTTTGCATATAGATGGACACTCTTGTATGGTTTGGTTCGCTCGGATTGGATAGTGTGTCGGGTGATGGTCACGTGATTTCGGGTCGTGACAAAGACCAAATGTGTTCTTAAATTGAGCATGAATTAAGGCAGAGCGGGTATCTCTAAAATGTCCTACCTTCCCCAATGAGTGCATATGTTGTTATCAGGAATTCCTACATAGTTTGGATCAAACTTGAGAACAGATTTTCTATAGCCGACTCCTGATTTGTTAGTGCTGCTGTTTTCATTTAGCCAATTTTATGCATCTGAGGATCTATGACACTTTCTTAGCCTAGATAGTTCATATTTTTCTTTTTCAATATTTTCTTGCAATACTTTATTCCTACATTCAACATCACAAAAATTATCTTTAGCCTCTTTTAGTTCAATTTTAAGCTTATCTTGCAGATCACTTATTTTTTCTTTAACATGTGTTTCAATTAACTTTTCATTTTTAGAAGTGATCTCAAGAACCTGCTTCTTAAGGTCTTTGACATGTCCTTCAAGATCAGCTTAGTCAGATTTAAGTTCTTTGAGATCAAGTTTAACACATGAAAGGTTGCTTATTAACTGATCATTTAAAACACCCATTTTGTCCATCCCACTCATCATGGTCACAATTACAACCATTAGCTATTTTTTAGACATAACATGAATATTTTCTTTCAAGTTAGAGATACTTACTTGATTTGTTTCATCTTCAGTCTCTGAATCACTCATGACCATCATCCCTACCACTTCTTCTTTTGTTTGACTTTATTCAATTACCATCAGCTTGACCTCAATGTTTACATCTCCAAAATAACCCTCCAAGGTCCTCCATATATCACGAGCAGAGATGAAAGCGAACACCTCGTAGAGAACATTTCTTGGTAAACTTCTGCAGAGAAGGTCCTTTGCTTTAGCATTTTTCTGGATTATTTGACGATCTTCATCATCATAATCCTCTCCTATCTTGTTACATGTGTTTCCTTCGCTATCCACTTTGGTGGGAATGATTGGTCCGTGATTGACAATCAGACAAAGGCCAAAGTCGATGGCCTGAAGGAATGTTTCCATACACATCATTCATTCATCGTAGTGATGTCCGTCAAATAGAGAAGGTCTTCCAATGTGCATTTCTGGTTGTACTGGAGGGTCAGTATCTATTGCTTGATGTGCATCAATCACAGCATAAAGACTTATGGACTTCTCCTCTTTTATTCCTCTTTATCACTTTCATTGTCGTTATATGCTACTAGAAAAGCCTGCTTCATTGGTTCAGTGAATCCTTTCCCTAGTATTATCCCTTTGTTTGGATCATTTTCTTTCAGTTTTTCCCGTTTCTCTTTTTCAGCTCTTTCTTTCTTCCATTCAATTTTCCACATTAGGCAGTCTTTGACCATGTGGTCTAGCTTGTCACACTTGTAGCACCCATCATATGAAGGTTTGTCAATCTGCTTAGGTTTGCCACTATTTTCTCTCTTAGAAACATTTTTGGAATTTCTCATGAACTTCTTGAACTTTGCAAACATTTCTAGGTCAAGATTGATGTTTTATACGTCAATGCCACACAAGAGGGGGGGGGTGATTTGTGTGGTGTCCAATTTTTGAGTGTTGTCTTTATAGAAGAACCCGGTTCTTCTTGGTATTCCAACTTCTACTGTTTGCAGAAAAGTAATTGCAGAATTAAAGAACACATCAATTTTACGTGGAAAACACCTGGCTCAAAAGGTGAAAAAAACCACGACCTACTTCCCAGTAGGATTTTCCCAAACTCTTCACTATGACAATGAGCCAAACAACATTTACAAAATAAACTCTTTTGTACACCTAAGGACTAACTCTAATCCCTTTGTAGCAAACTAGCCTCTATCTAATTGCGATAACTTCAAGTTAACTCTAACTTGAACAGTGTGTACCTATTACAATTGCGTCTAATAAAGCTGAAAGATACAATATTTAATCTCCTACTACAAACCAACTAGACTTAGAAGATAACAGATGTAATTGGTTCTTCTAGCTGGTTCACGTAGCTTTTGTGTCACACAAGGAATCTGCTTGCAAAATTACTTTGGTAATTTTTCTTTCAGTTCTTGTTTCACTTCTTCCTTGGTGCGATCCAATCTTCAGCAGGAATGCTTCAACACTTTATAGAGTCAGTCGTTGTGATATGTTGTTCAATTCTAATGCAACTCTTCCTTGGTGGAAGAGTTTGTATTTATCTCAACTTCCTCCTTTTGGTTCTGTCCTTGCTGAACCATAATTCTAATCTCTTATCAATTTTCAACCTTTTCGCTTTAGGAGACAACCTCTTAGTTCATAGATAATTCACAATCATGTTTTTCTTCTGTGTATAGACGGTTCTTGTGCCAATGGGTCTGTTCGAGTATGTTTGCCCTGATGGACCTGGTTCAACTGGGTAGGCATTTGTAAATCTTCAAAATCATGCAGTGACTTGGTTCAACTAATTCCCCCTTTTTTATGATGACAAACTCTGTGCTTAACCTTGTACAATCTTCAAACACTTTGTATAGTTTTAAGCATTTATCATAGAGAGAACAGGTTCATTAGGTTATAAATATCACAATTCTTTGAAATTTTGAAAAGCACATATCTTCCCCCTTTTGGCATCATCGAAAAGTTGCAAAATGATAAACTTACCAGGGTTATTAACAATTACTCATGGCCATTGAGGCAACTGCATGTGCAAAGCATGATTAATCATCAAAAGAAACCAATAAAATGTAAGCTAAGTAAGAAACTGAGATAAAGTCAATAACTAACAAAAGCAGATTTCATTGATTAGATAGCAACCAAGCACCATACACTAAAAGAACTAAAACAGTCACTACCATGAGCAAAACAAAAACAGAAACAGAACAAATCCCAAACTGGGCATTGAAAATGGTTTTTGGTGGCACTGGACTCCTAAGGTTGGGAAGGGGCAGATGAGGTTGAGGTCTTGGCTTGAAGGAGAGAAAGAATTTGTTGAAGAACACCTTCATTCTTCTCCTTCTCTTTGGCTAATTCAACTCTGAGAGCATCCCGCTCAGCTTCAACCTCAATAAGGCGAGATTTCAATCGAAGGATCTCAACATCCTTTATCTCACCTTCCTGCACCAATGACCTGACCTTGCTATTTACAGGCTGCTTCCTGGATGAACCAGGTTCATCCTCCAGAACATTTACATTATAGTCACAGGTCAGTAGAATATTCTTCCCAAAGAAATCCTTAGCAGTAGCCATCTTAACTTTCTTCACAGGAACCTTGAAATGGGCAAGTACAACAGTCCGAATAAATCCATATGGTATGGCGTGTGCCTTGGCCCCATTCACAACTCTGTCCAAGAGCTGATGAAAGCTGGCCAACTTATCTTCTTACCCCTATACAAGCATTCCATAAGCGTTAAGTCCATGTAGCTGGCAATGTGCCTACGCTCTTGTCTTGGTAGCAAGAACTTGATCACAAACTCGAAGAATAACTTGTGTTGGGGCTTCATTTCACTCTTATACACTGGCCTGGGCTCAAGTTCCTCCTGAGTTTCACAGAAAAATCTGGTAATATTCAGAGCAGAGGACATCTCATCGAGACTAGGCTATCTTTGCCTTGTGTAATCATCATAGCCCTCAGCAGGGATTTGCAGTATCTCTCCCAGCTCCTTCGCATCAAACATGATCTGAACCCCTTTAACTGTGGAAGTTACCCTGCCATCTTTGACACTTGCGTTGGCCATAAACTCCACCAACTCATTCCTTGCCAGCCTACCTTCAAGGTGAAGAACCATGTCCTTCCACCCTTGCACCTCCAGGGTATCCATCAGGAAGATCATCACCAGTTTTCCCTTAAGAATAGTACGTTTGTCAAACATGGTGAATTTATCAGATTGCTCACCAGTCACCTCCTCCTCTCCTCCACTCCATTCCTCTTCTTCAACAATCTTGACTTTCTTGGCCTTAGAGCTGGTCCTTTTTGTAGTGGTTGAGGGTGTGTAGACACAGATGCTGACTTCTTGGAATAAGCCTTATCCTTCTTGGGTTTAGGGGTCTCTACCACAACTGGAGTAGGCTGCTCCTCATGATGGACCAGGTCCATCGTATCATCATCAATAGTAACATCCTCAATAGGCTCTCCAACCTTTGCCTTTCCCTTGGCAGCCTTCTTCTTCTTGCTCTCTCTCAAAGCCCTTTCCAACTCTTCTTCTCCTTGTCGAACAACACTTCTAGTAACACGAACCTTGGAGCGAGAGCATCAGCAGATATTGGAGATTTCCTTTTCCTTGGTGGAGCAAGGGTAGTGACCTTCTTAGACTTTGGATTTCTTCTCTATTTGGGATTATAGGACTCCCCCAACTGCCTTAGCATCTCTACCAACGTCACCTCAATAGATGAACCAGGTTCATCTATTGACTTTTGAAGGCTCTCCAGACCTGCTGCTGCCTCCCCAGAAACGCTTTCCCCTAAATCTGTGACTCTTTCTTCATCAGTCACAGGAGCGGGGCCACAAATAGCCAAAGTGGCACCGTCCTCCCCAGATCCCCTTACAGAGCTCCTTTCTCTCTCTCTTTCATGATTTTTATTTTTCCCCAGTTTTCTCTGCTTATCCGGCATTTCTACATCAACAATTGACCCAACCAAAACAAACTTGTTTTCAGAAGTAGCAGTTGCCGACCCAACTTCAAGATTACCTTGTTCAGTGTCAGATGAACCATGTGTTTCAACCTCATTAGCATATTTGAAAGACTCACTGGAGGATTGAGAGTCTTGGACCTTGTCAGCTTGAAGTATCTCCTCTAAAACTCTAGCACGAGACCCAGAAGCCACTGATTTTCTTGCCAAAACTTTCACTCTACGTGCCCTGGGGGCTGGTGTAGGGGTAGGTGTAGGTTCAGGAGTAGGTTCAAGAACTGGAGGGTTTTGGGGGGTTGAAGATCTGGCTAGAGAATGTGAACTGTATACTGATGGAGAATTAGAACTAGAATCCGTCCTCATAATCATGGGTGGATAAAGAAGATGAAACAGCTGGTTGTGAAGACATTTTTATAAAGAATTTGGAAGAGAAGAAAGTTGATCAGTTTTGGTTTGAGAGAAAAGATGAACTAGGTTCGACGGTTATGTTATGAAGAGGGGAGATAATGATATCTTTTAAAAGATGTGGCTATTAAGTGTACAACGGGAAGAATATTTAATCAAGTGGGAGTCTAATCGATGTAGGAGTGTCATTGATTAGACGGTTATAAACCTCTAAATCTAGGCGACATAAGATACGATGGGACTCCTTGAAACTGGTTCATTTTGGGATAAGTACTGAGAATTTGAATTGAACCAAATAAAGATAGAGTCCTGCTCATGTGTGACTATAATTAATTCAAGAAGTGTATGGAGATGAGCATGTACCTTGTCAGTCAGATGAACCAGTAGCGATAAACCGAGTTCATCGTGTTATAGTTTTTAATATGCCTCAATTTACAAAAATAGAAAAATATCATTAGCAACCAGGGAATCATATTAATACATGTAAAGAGAGTATGGCAACAAAGTCATGTTACTGAGCAATGATTAGTCTGGTTAATTATCTATTTTAGTGTTTCTAGCCAAAAAATAAATTAAATTTTTCATTTTTTTTTTTTCAATTAGGTGATCTTAATCATCCCTAATTCAAGCCGGTTTATCTCAAAATGACCCCTACTCAGTACTTTAGTAAATATGTCTGCAATTTGCTTGTCAGTAGTACAAAATTCAATTGAGATCATTCCTTTTTCATAGTTATCCCTTAGGAAATGGTGTCTAACATCTATGTGCTTAGTTCGTTTATGATGAATCGGGTTCTTTGTCATACTAATTGCACTAGTGTTGTCACAGAAAATAGGAATGCATCCAACCTCTATACCAAAGTCCATGAGTTGTTTCTTGATCCATAGCAACTGAGCACAGCATGAGGCTGCAGCCACATATTCAGCCTCAGCAGTAGACAAGGCTACTGAGTTTTGTTTCTTGGTGGCCCAAGACACAAGGCAAGAGCCCAAAAAGTGATCCATGCATGAAGTTCTTTTCCTCTCAACCAGGAAACCTGCATAATCTGCATCAGCATATCCTACAAGGTCGAAATTACTACCTTTAGGATACCAAAGGCATAAATCAGTAGTGCCTTTCAGATATCTCAGAATTCTCTTGACTGTAGTGAGATGGGACTCCTTTGGATTTGCCTGAAACCTAGCACACAGTCCTACACTGAACACAATATCAGGTCTGCTGGCAGTGAGATATAATAAAGACCCAATCATCCCTCTATATAGCTTCTAATCAACGGATGAACCAAGTTCATCCACATCTAATTTTTTAGTTGTGGCTATGGGGGTGTCAATTTCCTTTGAGTCTTCCATTTTAAATCTTTTGAGTAATTCCTTCACATATTTTTGTTGATGGATCATTGTTCCATTTGAGTTTTNTCCATGTTCTAGCAGGAATTTTAATAGTCGTTCATACCATGCTCTTGGTGATTGTTTGAGTCCATACAAAGCCTTGTCAAGTTTGTATACATGGTCAGGTGTCTCCTTGCTTTCAAAACCTGGAGGTTGTTTGACGAATACTTCTTCCTTCAGATAGACATTGAGGAAAGCACTCTTAACATCCATCTGATGGAGAGTGAATTCCATGTGTGCAGCAAATGATATAAGAAGTCTGATTGCCTCCAGTCTTGCCACAGGGGCAAAGGTCTCATCATAGTCAATTCCCTCTTCTTGACTATATCCTTGGACAACCAGTCTAGCCTTGTTTCTTATAACAGTTCCATCCTCATCGAGCTTGTTCCTGAAGACCCACTTTGTGCCAATCACTGATCTATCTAGTGGTCTGGGTACCAAGTGCCATACTTGACTTCTTTCAAATTGATTCAGCTCTTCTTGTGTGGCATTTACCCAGTCAGCATCCTGTAGGGCTTCACCAATGTTTTTGGTTCAATCAAGGATAGAAAGGTATCAAATGCACACATATTTTTCAAGAGGATCTTGTTTTGATTCCAGATGTCAAGTCTGTTATGATGTTCTCAAGAGGGTGAGAACTCTGATATCTGTGTGATTTGAGCACCAACTGTTCACTTCTATATAGTTCCATGGTGTCTTGTTGTTGTGGAACATGATTAGGGCCAAGGTTCACATGTTGAGTTCCCCCTGTCATGTTGCTTGGGGTAGTTGGACCTAGTCCATCACATGTTCCATCTTCCATATTTTCTTCAATGTGTTCACTGCTTCTCACCAGTCCAAGCTCCTCATCTTCGGGTTCCTGTCTCTTAGAAAGAGTGTTAGTTTCATCAAAGACAACATGCACACTCTCTTCTACACACATAGTTCTTTTTTTTTTTTGGTAATTAAATGATTTCATTTACCAAGAGCAAATATTTACAATATCCATCTCTACTGGGCATCCCCAGTAATATACATCTGTACTACTTCACTACTGTAATGAACTATGGATAGAAATCTATTTCAGCTATTCTCTCAGCTACCTTACTATTTTTTATCCCTCTACATGCTACTTCCTGTACAATTTGCCTTGTTATGTCTTCCTCCTTTTTCTGTTGTTCTTGAAAGATCCTTCTATTCCTTTCACACCATATGTGATATACAGTACATGCCATGGTCATTCTATATACTTGTGCCTTCACATTATTCCCCTTAGCCATGTCTTCTGCCCAATTAACCTCTCTATGTCATTCCATCGAGGCCCTTGCTATACCTTGCCAATGCAGTAGCTTGTCCCATATTCTTCCAGAAAATTTACATTTGAATAGCAAGGGGTCAATATTTTCTTCTTCTTCCTTACATAGTGGACATTCAACTTCTTCAGTAATCCCCCATGTATGCAGTCTATCCCTTGTCAACAATCTGTTTTGTATTGCCAGATTCAATACAAAGATCCACTTTGGAGCCCTATATTGTTGCACGTTAGCCTCCTCCATGAAACTTTTTGGAACTGCCCCCTCATGTTATTGTACCACTTCTTGACAGAGAAGTAGTTCCATTGTGTCAATTCTTCCATACTGACTCCAGCAGCTTCTATATACTCTCTTGATTTGATTATTTTCTGTACTATACATGAGGCATTCTTAGGATTGATTTCCCACATTTCCTTCTTCTTCCCATAGTATAGGTGGATCCATTGAACCCATAGTTTGTCCTTTTTCTTGCACAAGTTCCATAGCAGCTTGCAAATTGCAGCTTTGTTCCATATTTGCATGTCCATCACATTGTAGCCTCCTGCTTTCTTTAGAGCACACACTTTGTCCCATGATAATAGAGCCTTCTTTGAGGCTTCTGTCCCACCAGTCCATAAGAATATTCTGCAGGCTGCTTCTATCATCTTCATTACCTTCTTAGGTATAACAAATATCTGTGACCAGTAGATTTGTATAGAGAATAAGACTGTTTTAATCAACTGTAATCTCCCTGCATAAGATAAGTATTTCGAAGTCCATGTTGTGATCCTTCCTAGTATCTTCTCTAAGAGTGGTTGATATTGTACCAAAGAGATCCTCTTAGTGCTGAGAGGTACTCCAAGATACATAAATGGCATCTCACCTTTTCTAAATCCAGTTGCCCTTGTGATACTTTCCTGCACACTCTGTGGTACCCCTCCAAAATAAATGGAGCTTTTTGCAGAGTTGGCTTTCAGCCCTGATGCTTTAGAGAAATCCATGAAGCATTTGTATACCATTTGAATAGAAATAAGGTCCCCCCTGTTGAATAATAGAAGGTCATCCGCAAATCCCAACTATATGATATTCAACTTGTCACACTTAGGATGAAAGTTGAAGTCTGGTTTATTCCTCAAAGTCTTGAAACTTCTTGTAAGGTATTCCATTCCTAGTACAAACAGAAAAGGTGATAATGGATCACCTTGCCTTAGTCCTCTTCTTGCTTGAAATGGTTGTACTGGCTTCCCATTAATAAGAATAGAGTATGACATTGTTCTGACACACACCATGATCCACTTGACAAATATCTTAGGCATGCCCAAGTTATTCAACACCTGTTTTAAATAATCCCATTCTATAGAGTCATATGCCTTTTGTAGGTCTAATTTCATCATACATCTAGGAGAGATTCCCTTCCTACCATACCCCTTCACGAGTTCATGGCTTAGGATAATGTTGTCTGTTATAATTCTTCCAGGAACAAAACCAGACTGACTTTTGTCAACTAAATGATCCATCACTCTCTGCAACCTGTTTGTTAATATCTTTGAAATGATCTTGTACAATACTGTGCAACATGAGATGGGACTGAAATCTTTAACTGTTGTTGGGTGTTGTACCTTAGGAATCAGTGTAACAGTTTTACATTAATAGGTAAGTACATTTCAGCTTTGTTGAAGAACTGTAGGACTGCATTAGTTATCTCTTGTCCTGCTATACCCCATGCTTTTTTTAAAAACCTTGAATTAAAACCATCACAACCTGGAGCCTTCTGATCATCTATCCCCTTTAATGCATTTAATACTTCATCTGTGGTAACATTCTCAATTAGCTCCAACTGTTGCTTCCTATCAAGCACATTTCATTCATTCATAATGTTTGGTTGTATTGCTGGCATACTCTCAGCTGCTGATCCTAACAATCCTTTATAGAATCCCACTATCTCTTTTTCAATTTCTTCCTTTGTTTGTATTATGCCTCCATCTATCTTCTTCAAACTTCTTATCTTGTTTTGATTCACTCTATTTTTCATATTTGCAAAAAAGAATGTTGTATTAGAGTCACCTAGTTTCAACCATTGATTCTTGTACTTTTGCTTATAAATGCTTTCTTCTATATTATTCCATTTTTCTAGTTGCTGTTTTAACTCCTTCTCTTCTTCAAACATCTGTACTGTTATGTTTGTATTCCTCATATGTACTTGAATTTCCTGCAACTTCTGTCTTGTGTTCTTCACTTTTTCACCAACTGCTTGAAATTCTTTTGTATTCAGCTTCTTGACTGCCCCTTTGACCTCTTTCATCTTCCTCTATATGTTGGCCATGCTTCCTGCTTTCTTTGAACTATTCCATGCTTCATCCACTACTCTCAGGAAGTCCTTGTGATCAGCTACACAATTAAAGAATCTAAAAGGCTTTGCACTCTCCTGTTCATTCCCAATTCTAACACAAATAGGTGAATGGTCTGAAAATAAAGGTTCCATAAGTACAGCATCCACTTGTGGCATAATACTCATCCATTCTGCATTTATAATGGCTCTATCAATTCTACTGAACACATGTGAGTTGGTCCATGTGTATTCTCTTCCCAATGTTCTCATCTCAAACATATCAGTATCAATTAAAAAATCCTTAAAGTCTTTTGTTTCATTCTCCTGCACTAAATTCCCATTTATTCTATCTTCTGTAGTCAGTATGGCATTGTAATCTCCCATACATAACCATGGCTTCCTTTGATTCTGATTCCATACTTTCAATTCCCTCCACAAGTTTTTCCTTGTTTCAACTGTATGTAGCCCATATATGGCAGTGAAATTAAATTCCTATCTTGTATCCAGGACACTTACACCTCCATGAATATATTGTCTTGCAGCTTCTTTCAATTTGAAATTTACTTCTCTTGGATCCCACAATACCCATATTCTTCCTTTTCCTCCACTATCATAATTTGCACACCAATCCCATCTAGGAGCTATTTTTTGAATAATTTTCTTTGAGAATTTTCCTGAACTCTATGCTCTATAACAGCTATGATGCTAATACTATTCTCTTTAATAAATTTCTGTAACTCCCTCTTCTTATACACCTTATTAATCCCCCTAACATTCCAGGTGACTAGCTTCATTTGATAATACTTTCTATTATTCTCTCCTACATTGCATCCCACTGGCTACACTGTCCACTACACTCCTTCATTACCATGTTACTGTTTTGATTTGTACATATTTCATTAAGAGCAGTAAAGCTATTACCAATTTGTACTTCATTTACTGGTGTTGTTTGAGTTTTCTTTGTGGCTGACTTCCCCTTTGCTTCTTGCCATCCTTCACTCTCTGCACTTGCCTCTTTCTGATTATGTTGACCTGCTATTGCAATTGATGTATTTACTGTTGCTTCTGGTACTTTAATTGTTTTGCTTACTTGATTCCCCTGCTCCTTTGGCTTCCATTCCTGTTTCTGCTTTGGTTTCAATTGCTGTTGAGCTTGCTTATTTTGACAGTTGTGTCCTAATTTCAGGCATGTTCCATAGTACATTGTCTTCCAATCATAAACTACTTGTTGTTCAAACCTTCTCTCATTTGGATCCTTTACTATTATCCTTGTAGGTAATGGTTTAGTAATGTCCATTTCCACAAGGATCCTAGCATAAGATATTCTTTCCACTTTTGTTGTGCATTCATCCGCATATATAGGTATACCTAATCCACTCCCAATACGACTCAACGATTCCATTCCCCAACAGTTCAATGGTAAATTTGGTAGTTTCACCCACAGCGGTAAAGTTTTCAACACCTCTTCATTGAAATCAAACTCTGTCGTCCATGCCTTTGTAATTACTGGCCTATTCTGTATAGTACATGGCCCTGAAAATAGTACCTCATTCCTTTTATCTTCATTTTTGAATTTCACTACAAAAAATCCATCGTTGTGATAATACACTTTTGGTTTTGAAACAAAGTTCCATTGCGCAGCAATAAATCTCTCTATTGCTCCTATACTTGGTGTATCACCGACTACATACATAATCACCGCCGATCTCCAATTCTCTGTTTCCTTTTCAATTTCCTCCTTCTGTAACTCCACAATTTTCTCTCCATTTTGAATTATCGGTGCCACAAATGATAATCCCATTCCTCTAGCAGCAAAGGTGTTACCAGCTACTAAATTTGCCCAGGATTTACCTTCATTTACCTTCCCCGTACTTTTTTCTTCCACGATCAACTACTTTTCAGTTTGAATTTCCTCTGCATGTGTTCCTTCTCCTTTTTGTTCTGTTGTATTCTTCATAGATTTTACCTCGCTTTGGTTAATTTCCACTGGTTTACTCATATTCAAGCTTCTACTAGCATTCGTTGTTGAGATCTCTCCCGTTTTTGGTGTATTCACAAATTGCTCTCTAACTCCTTGGATTGGTGTAGCTTTACTTGATTCTCTGCCATTTCTACTTGTTGTTGCTATGAAATCTGCTAACTGGATCTTAGTTACAGCTTTCCGAGGTCGGCCTCTTCCTCCCATGGCTGTCGGCGTATTTTAGTTTTTTACTCTAAAATGCGCCGAGCGTTTAATTCTCTAATACCTATTATTTGATCACACACATAGTTCTTTTATTATACACTTTATAAGCTTTGCTATGTGATGAATATCCCAAGAATACTCCCTCATCACTTCTGGGATCAAATTTACCTAGGGAATCTTTTCCATTATTATGCACAAAGCACTTGTATCCGAAAGCCCTAAGGTGGGATATGTTGGGCTTTCTCTCTTTAAGTAATTCATTAGGAGTTTTTTCTACTAGTGGCCTGGTCATGCATCTATTTATTATGTAGCATGCAGTGTTTATTGCTTCTGCCCAGCAGTTGTGGGGTAGTTTGCTAGAAAGAAGCATGGTTTTTGCCATGTCTTCAAGAGTTCTATTCTTTCTTTCAACAACCCCATTTTGCTGTGGGGTTCTAGGGGCATAAAAGTTGTGATTGATACCATATTCATCACAGAACTCAACAAACTTTGCATTCTCAAATTCAGTACCATGATCAGATCTTATGGATGCTAGTTGATTTCCTAACTGTTTTTCAGTTTTTCTAACAAATGAAGTGAACATATAAAACTCTTCATCTTTAGATGTCAGAAATAAGGTCCAAGTGAACCTTGAGTAGTCATCAACTAGTACCATAACATATTTCTTACCACCTCTGCTCAGAGTTCTCATAGGACCACATAGATCCATATGAACCAGTTCCAACGTCCTGGTGGTACTGACCATTTTCTTACTTTTGAATGAAGATCTTACCTGCTTCCCCCTTGCACATGCCTCACAAATTTTGTCTTCCTTGAACTTAATGTTAGGAAGCCCTACCACTAAGTCCTTAGAGACTAATTTGTTAAGCTGATTTAGACTCGCGTGACCAAGTCGTTTGTGCCAAAGGAGGGGATCATTGTCCAACACACTTAAGCAAGTGAGTTCATTTTCGGACAGTGTGGACAAGTCTATGACATAGATATTATTCATTCTCTTTCCCTGCAAAACAATCTTGTCAGTAAGCAGGTTGATCACTAAGCATTTTGTGGAAGTGAAAGCAACAAGGTTACCTCTGTCACACAATTGTGACACACGGATCAGGTTGTATTTCAAGCCATTTATCAGGTACACATGTTCGATGGAATGTGTGTCATCCTTACCTACCTTGCCAACCCCAATAATTTCACTTTTCTTTCCGTTTCCAAAGGAGACATTTCCTCCTTTGAGGCTTTCAAGTGAAAGGAATTGTTCCTTGTTCCCTGTCATATGCTTTGAGCAGCCACTGTCCAAATACCAAATTTGGCTGCTTCCTCTCACTTGAACCTACAAAAAGAAATCAGGGGTTAGTTTTAAGAAGCCAAACTAGTTTGTGTCCTTTTCTATGAGAGAATGGATGAATCAAGTTTTTTCTGGCCCAATTCTGTAACCAGTTTTTCTTTTTAATAACCCTCTCATTTTTTCGACTGGCCTGCTCTTTTGCAGTACACTCAATTTTGTAGTGGGCAGTCTTACCATAGTGGGTGCAAATTTTATTCTCAAGGAGAGTGAGATACTTACTTTTGGGATCCCACTTGGGCAATTGACTCCCAAAGCCAAGCCCTCTCCGGTTGCTACTATGATTTTCTCTTGAACCCATGTCAAGGCATCGGAGGATTTATTCCATTTACAAGTTCGGTCCAACTCATGTTTGACTTTACCAAGTTCTTCTTTAAGTGTCCTTATCTGTTCATCCTTGGCATACAACTTATCTTTTAGTTTTCCTATATTTTCTTCTAACATGATATGAGAATGATCAACAATTTTTTTACTGGATCCTAGCTTTAATTTTAAGTTTTCATATTTTAGCTCTAGAATCTCAGTTTCAAGTGGATGAACCTGGTTCAACAAGACAGTGTTTTTCGTTTCAGATTCACTTACTCTGATTTTCAGGCTCATGCATTTTGCTTTTAGCATTGCACATTCTTAGAGAGTTGTTCCTTCTCTTTGGTTGTTTCTTCGGAATCATCCATGAAATCAAGTAGCAACTTAGAGAGTTTTTCCTTAGATGGGAACTTTATTTTGTTTTTAAGATGGGAGATACTTACCTCTGGTTCTTCATGTGATTCCTCATCAGATTCTCCAATTGCCATGAGCGCCTGATCTTCATTCTCACCATCTTCTGATTCTTCATCTGAACTTTCCCCCCAAGCAGCAACCATAGCTTTTGTTGTGGTTTTCTTATGTTGGACCAGTTCCTTCTTCCTGTTCCTTCTTTCAAATCTCTCATTTTTCCATTCCACTTCCCACTGAGGACAGTTCTTGATAAGGTGGTCATTCTTTCCACAGTTGTAGCATCCCTCGTTGGTTGGCCTTTCTGGAGCTTTTGCTTTGTAGTTTCCTCCTCTAGAGATGCCCTTCTTCCTTATGAGAATGTTTCTGAATTCTTTGGTAATCATGGCTATCTCATCTTCCTCCAGATCTGCTCCCTCAGTGATCCTCGGTGCTAGACTCCTCTCCTTCTTTGGAGCATCCATTTTCATTGTCTGCCTTCTGAGTTCATAAGCAGTAAGGTTTCAAATTAGCTCGTCCAATCTGAGGGTTGCCATATTTTTGGATTCCTGGATAGCAGTGATCTTATTTTCCCAAGAAATTGGCAAGACCCTTGTCAGGATCTTCTCTACCCTGTCCTCTTCAAGAATGACTCTACCAAGAGACTTAAGTTCATTTGTGAAGGTTTTGAACCTTGTGTACATCTCTTGGATTGTCTCTCCTTCTTTCATAGTGAAGTTTTCATACTGAGAGCATAGTAGAGTACCTCTTGATCTTTTCACCTGAGGTGTTCCTTCATGGGCTACTTGTAAGGTATCCCAAATTTCTTTGGCAGTGGTGCAACTTTGAATCCTACTGTACTCGTCTGGACCTAGTCCACAAACTAGCCACTTTTTGGCCTTAGCATTTTTCTCCCATTTCTTCAGATCCTCAGCAGTGCAATCAGCCCTAGTTTTTGGTACATCTACACCTTCAGTAGTCTTCTTCATGGTAGCTAGCGGACCATCAGTGACTATGTCCCAGAGTTCATAGTCTTCTCCAATAAGGTGGTCCTTCATCCTGTTATTCCACCAGGAGTAATACTGGCCATTGAAGAGTGGTGGCCTTGCAGTTGATTGACCCTCCCAGTTTCCAGGTGGTGCACTCATTTTGATCTTTTCCAAGGTGTTAGCCTTCTTAAGGATAACCCGCTCTGATACCAATTGATGTTTTATACAACAATGTCACACAAGAGGGGGTGATTTGTGTGGTGTCCAATTTTCGAGTGTTGTCTTTATAGATGAACCTGGTTCTTCTTGGTGTTGCAACTTCTACTGTTTTCGGAAAAGTAATTGCAGAATTAAAGAATACAGCAATTTTACGTGGAAAACACCTGGCTCAAAAGGTGAAAAAACCACGACCTACTTCCTAGTAGGATTTTCCCAAACTCTTCACTATGACAATGAGCCAAACAGCATTCACAAAATAAACACTTTTGTAAACCTAAGGACTAACTCTAATCCCTTTGTAGCAAACTAGCCTCTAGCTAATTGCGACAACTTCAAGTTAACTCTAACTTGAACAGCGTGTGCCTATTACAATTTCTTCTAATAAAGCTAAAAGATACAATATTTAATCTCCTACTACAAACCAACTAAACTCAAAAGATAACATATGTAAGTGGTTCTTCTAGCTGGTTCACGTAGCTTTTGTGTCGCACAAGCAATCTGCGTGCAAAATTGCTTTGGTAATTTTGCTTTCAGTTCTTGTTTCACTTCTGCCTTTGTGCGATCCAATCTTCAGCATGAATGCTTCAACACTTTATAGAGTCAATCGTTGAGATATGTTGTTCAATTCTAATGCAACTCTTCCTTGGTGGAAGAGTTTGTATTTATCTCAACTTCCTCCTTTTGTTTCTGTCCTTGCTGAAATCGAACTCTAAGCTCTTATCAATTTGCAACCTTTTCGCTTTAGGATACAACCTCTTAGTTCATGGATAATTCACAATCATGTTTATCTCATGTGCATAGACGGTTCTTGTGTCAATGGGTCTGTTTGAGTATGTTTTCCCTGATGGATCTGGTTCAACTGGGTAGGCATTTGTCAATCTTCATAACCATACAGTGACTTGGTTCAACAAAGATCATCTGTCAGATTCAGATGTCTTAAGAACCAAGGACTTATCCGTCCTTGGTTCTTCCTTGTGCAATTCTATTTTTCTCATCTCACGAGTCTTTAATTTTCTAACCAACTCATCAAGTGAGATCTTATCCAACTCCTCTACTTCTTGAATAGCTATGACTTGATTCACATGAAGCTGGAAGAATCCTTAGAACTTTGCTGACCAACTCTTCTGATGTAAATACCTTTCCAAGTAATTTCAGTTCATTTGTTATTATAGTAAACTTAGTCATCATTTCCTGAAGGAGCTCAGACTCCTTCATGGAGAAGAGCTCATAGTTCCTAGCAATTCAATCCTTGATCTCTTCACTTGGTTTGTTCCTTCATGAGCAGTTTGAAGTTCATCATTGATATCCTTCGCATTAGAGCAGGTTGATATCCTATTGTACTCATCAGAACCAAGTCCACGATGAGGATCTTCTTGGTCTTTGCATTCTTCTTCATCATTCTGAAATCAGCTGCTACAAATTCCGAGGGGTCTTTGGGAACAATTTCGCTTTTCCCATTTTGTTTAGTGGGAATTAGTGGACCTTAATTCACTATGGTCCATAGTTCATAGTCTTCAGCCATCAGGAAATCCTCCATTCTGGCTTTCCACCAACTGTCTATTTTCTATTAAACAAGGATGATCTAGTAGTTGACTGTCCTTTGTTAATGCTAGGCGGAGCACTCATTTTGCTTGTAAGATCTCTCTAGGTTTTAACCATGTGTGAGAGAACCTGCTCTGATGCCAATTCTTAATTTGAGTACCTTTATAGATTACTAAAGAACTTGGTTCATTGCCTTACTCCTTAAGAGTAAGCAAGATAAACAGTAAAGTAAACACAATAATTTTTACGTGAAAATCACTCGGCTCAAAAGGTGCAAAAATCACGAACTACCACATAAGATTTTAGCTTCAACTTTACTAAAACAATGAGCCAAATGTATCGATTGCAAATCTATAACTCAATACTCTCCTCTTATCCTACTTCAACTATTTGACTTACAAGTTACTCTAACTTGCAAAACCAAACAATCACTCTAACTCACTAATGGTACATGACCCTTTGATTACAACTATTTTCTAAAACAAATTTACTAAACTAACTCAAGAAGAACACCAACACTAGTAATCGACTTGAGTATAGAAAATGTAGTTCTCCAATTGATGTGCAAAAGGATGATCTTAACGGCCCGAAAAGATCGTATTTAACCTCCCTGGACTTGAGATCTTTTAGGAGTCCTATGCGTAGTCAGCTTCTCGTTTAATAGGACTCTTACTGCTCTAAGAACTTCACAATTCTTGGGACTCTTGTCTCTCACTTATGCAAGCATATCTTCTTGGAATACAACTCTTATCATGTTAAGTTGTCGTATTCCAACGAACTCGGGCTTGAGTAACTTCGTGATAAAGCTATTGTCTTGTAAGAACGTGCAATCATCAACCTTGAGGCCCTGGTTCTTAAAGCAGTTAAGCAACTACGTTGAAGGATTGTTCTTAGAGAATTTTCTCTTAACAAACTTTGTTAATCGTCAAAACCTCAATACTCAATAATACTATTATCACAACCCACATAGACTCCTAATCACTCAGCGTTGGGAAGTTGTCTCCTGATTTTCTCCACTAATAACTAGGAGTGGCAAACGGGTGAAAAAGTAATGGTTAATCACCCAACCCATTAAAAATGGGTTGGATAACTGACTTTTTTAAAGCGGGTCGAATATGGGTAATTACCCATATTATCCATTAGAAAAATGAGTAACCAATGGGTAAAATATGGATAATACATGGTGTGTTTTTGATTGGCTTAAACTTTTTGGAAAACATTTTCCAAAACACCTTCTCAACCTTCCCCACCATATTCCTTACCCTCACCAACCTCCCCCTCCCCCCCCCCCCCAAAAAAAATATTTTTTTTAAATATATTTTCAATTTTACTTTTTTCATCTTTCGGTTTACAGGTTCAAAATTTTACAAGTTTCAAATATATGAGTTCGGAGACTAATGTGAAGTCATGAATGGATAATATGGTTACTCTTTTTATCCGTGGGTTAAAACCGTTTATTACCCGTGTTAAATATAAGTTGGGTCAGATAATTTACCCATTTTTTTCATTACCCATTTCGACCTGAACCATATCCGACTTGACCCGCCCGTTTACCACTCCTACTAATAACCAAGGAAAAGTTTGAGATTCACTTAATAAATCATTGTCACCTATAAAAAACTTCGGCCTCACCCACTAATTTAATATACTAATCCATATGCAGCCACACATTACACTCATATGCTTTCATAGTAGAAAATTGCAACAGTGCTGCGTTTTCACACCAAAACCAGACAAGAGGCTAAAGTATTATTTATTATATCATCGTATCATACTAAAGGTGGGGCCAAGTTAAAAACTGAATTACCAAATACCCATTAAAATTAAATTTTAAAACAAGTGGGAAACCCCTATGTTACGTCAGAAGTTGAATTACCAAATTACCTATTAAAAATTAAATGACCATTTTACCTTTAAGAATATGTACATTGTCCGTTCAAAATTTTAATAATACTAGTTTCTGGTCACGTGCGTTTCACGTGTATCCAATATTAATCAGTATAAATAACAATAACAATAACAAGTTCAGTAAAAATTTCACAAGTAGAGTTTGGGAGTAGAGTGTATGAACTTTGCTCCTATCTTCGTGAGGATAGAGATGTTGTTTCTAGTAGACCGTCGACACAAGAAAAAATGAGAATCAAATAGCAACAAGTAGGATATTAATCAATATAAAAAAACTCAAAAATCACATAAATTTATAAAAACATGTAGGTGAGGTGCAATATGAGGAAAGAAAGTGTAAACTTAAAATGGTGAATTTTAATCTTATTTTAGCGACTTGGTGTTGACCTCAAAAATTGGTGTTTTGAACCTGTGAAAATGCATTATGTAATAAAGAAAGCTAACTTACGATCAAATAATGCTAATAGGTAGAATCTAAAGGTATATGCTATAAATTGATAGGTTGTACAAAAGCCTTGTGGAATCCAATATTGCCTTTTCTATAATTTAGTAACAGTCAAACTTAGAAAAAATAAAAATTTAAGAGACCTTTGATTAATTATTTTCATCCATGGTTACTTTTATTAATACAATTTTTATAAATCTTTAAATTAATATATGAAATCTGCCACTAGGATAATTAAAATTTTAAGTTGAGCGTTTGCTTTAAAAAGTATCTATAGCCTCTTGTTTGTAAATATACAAAAGATTTGAAACAATTGAGCTAATTCTTTTTATGTGTTTCATTGTTCTTTTATAATGGTAACTAACAGTTGGTTTGGATTATTGTTACATATCATTTCATAATGTATTGTATTGTATTGTATTGTTTGATGAATAAAATGTTTGGATAAACTGTATCGTTTGCCGTCATTTCATGATGTCACACACCAACAATATAAAGAATAAACTTGCAACGTTATTAAGAAAAAATAAGATACGGAGTAGAACTATTATATAAAAAAGTAGGTTAAAGAATAAAATATGATTATTTAATTATAAGAAAGGGCAAGATGAGAGAAAAAGGCAAAGAAACGACGTCACTACACAAAATTCTATCATTCCATAAAGAGGCACTTTTCGTCGTTACGTAACGATGAATTTAACAATTCGATACAATAAGATTTAAGTAACAATCAAAACAAACGTTGTATTTGAAGTAACAATACGATACAATACAGTAGGTAACAACCATCCGAACAAGCTGCCAGCTGTATAATATATTCTTCTAATTTCTTAACTTCCAAAGTGATGCGCATGACCAAACATACTTGTTATTTCGTTTTACATGTAAACACTATATGAAGTGTCACGACCCGAATTTTCCACCGTCGGGATCGTGATGGCGCCTAACATTGAACTCGCTAGGCAAACCAACGTTAATAATTGTTTACCTTATTCCTTTATCATTAACAGCAAACAGGTGATATACAAATCAGCGAAAATAAAAGTGCGAATTAAAACAAAGTCTAACAACTTGTTTAAACACTATTGCGAAACCCATAATAAATACTCCCAAAGGTGTCACAATTTCACGGACTGTCTATGAATACTACATATAAGGGTCTGAACAAAATTTAATACTTTGTCTCAGAATAAGTAAGAACAGAATGGAACTAAAGTAGGAGGGGACGCCAAGGCCTGCAGACGCCTGCAGGACTACCTCGTAATCTCCAATGGACTGAAGGCAGCCTCCTCACTCTAAGGTCCGTAGGGTCCTGTACTGGGATCTGCACAGAAAGTGCAGAGTGTAGCATCAGTACAACCGACCCCATGTACTGAGTAAGTATCGAGCCTAACCTCGGCGAAGTATTGACGAGGCGAGGACACGACAACCAAATAAACATGTGCAGTTTAATAATATACGGACACGATAATAACAACAAGAAATAAGAAGGTAAGCATAAAGGAAAAGGGAACATGCTGAGGGGAGAAAATATCAAATAATGGAAATAATGAAATAAAGCAACAAATTAGATATCAATTTAAACAACAGAAATAGTAACACAAAAAAAAAAGTGCACGGCATCACCCTTCGTGCTTTTAATCTCGTCCTCAGCAAACAATAAATAGAAATGCACGGCATCACCCTGTGTGCTTTTACTCTCATCCTCACAATAAATCAATAGAAACGGCACGACATCGCCCTTCGTGCTTTTAATTTCATAATATGGAACGGCATCACCCTTCGTGCTTTTACACTCTCTCACAATATCATGCACAACATCACCATTCGTGCTTTACACTCTTCCTCACCAAAACAAAACAATAACAGCAATCCGGCAAGGAAAATCAACAATATAAACAACAACAATAAAGTCATAACGTCCCGTCAAGGGAGCCAACAGTAGAATCGATACCATCCCGGCAAGGGAAATAGCTATAACCAATCCCACTTAGTAGATAACTTCACGTAAAAAATTCTCAACTAGAACCAATACTCAACAATGATCAATATCAAGGAATTTTCACCAACATGGATAATTATAAAGTGAAACTCAAGTAATCCTTAACGAAATTGCACATAAATCATAATATTCGACTCACGGGCATGCTTGACACCAACGTATAAGTAATCGTCACCTCACCTATACGTTGAACATGATACTAACACATAGAAAATAGGACACAACACATATTCCCTCAAGCTAAGGTTAAGCCAAACACTTACCTCGAATTCCACGACCAAACTCAAGCCTCAATTACCGATTTCCCTTTAGACTTCTCCTCCAATTCAATTGTATCTAGACATAATTAGCTTAATAATATAAATAAACGCTAAATAATTCAACCCCAATGCCTAATTATGAATTTTCTATCATTCTTCCCAAAAAGTCAAAAATTGACTCCGGACCTGCTTGGTCAAAACACGAGGTTCGGACCAAAACCCGATCACCCATTCCCCCACGAGCAAGAATATGTAATTAGTTTCGGAATCCGGCCCCAAAACGACGTCTAAATTCCAAATTTATAAAAAGCCCTAACTCTACCCAAATCCCCAATTTTCTACCCTTAAAGCCCTAAAATTCTTGATGATAATTGATGAAAAATATTAGAAAGTATAAAGAAATTAGTTAATGGACACTTACCTATGATTTGGGAAGAAAATCTCTTGAGAAAATCACCCTAAGTCTATTTTTGTGAGAATTGAAAAGAAAACGGCTGGAGCTCTGTTTTTAAAAACATCACTGCCCGACCCTCGCACCTGCGATGCTTGGGTCGCACATGCGCTTGCACAGGTGCGGAAAATGGGTCGCACCTGCGAAAATGGGCAAGGCCACTGAGGGCCGAACCTGCGGAGGTATTTTCGCTTTTGCGGAAGCTGGTCCGCACCTACGGAAAGAAGAGAGGCTCGGCTGGACCGCACCTGCGGCTGAAGGTCCGCACCTGCGGGCTCGCACCTGCGGCCTAGGCTCGCAGGTGCGGGCACACCAGAACTGGTGCACCAACAGTGATTTCCTAAGTCTAAACACCCCAAAACTCGTCCAAAACTCTCCTGAGCCCTCGGGGCTCCAAACCAAACATGTAAACATCATACGGACTTACTCGTGCGATCAAATCACCAAAATAACATCTTAAACAATGAATTTAGCATAGAAATCAAAAAAAACTCAAAACTTTCAAAGTTTTAATTTTACAATTACGGGTCCAAACCACGTCAAATGACCTCCGTTTCTTACCAAATTTTACCGGCACGACTCAAATATCATATTAAACCTGTATCGGGCTTCGAAACCAAAATACGGGCCTGATACCATCAATTTCAAATATAGCCAAATTTTCAAAAACTCTTATATTTTCAGTAAAATAATTTCTTTCAAAAATTTATTTCTCGGGCTTGGGACCTCAGAATTCAATTCCAGGCATACGCCCAAGTCCCATATTTTCCTACGGATCCTCCGGGACCATCGAATCATGGGTCCGGGTCCGTTTACCCAAAATGTTGACCGAAGTCAACTTAATTTCAATTTTAAAGGCAAAATTAGCATTTTTCTCAATTTTTCATATAAAAGCTCCTCAGATATACGCCCGGACTGCGTACGCAAAATGAGGTGAGACAAAAGGAAGTTTACAAGGCCTCAAAATACATTTTTGACTCATAAACGAGAGATGACTTTTTGGGTCATCACACGAAGAAAAATAGATTCAGTTCTCCCTAATTATGTCACGACCCGAATTCCCACCTTCAGGCCGTGACTGCGTCTAACGTTGAACCCGCTAGACAAGACAATGTGAGAATTTAAACTAACATGATAACACTCAATTAACAGAATTAACCAAAAAATAGTTTACGATTTAGCAACGGAAGTAGATAAAACAGAACTAAATGATTTAAACAAATACAATACGTTGTAACCATCCCCGAATCTGGAGTCACTAACTCACAAACATACTAAAAGATTACTACAACCAAGGGTTGAACAATAACTGCATACAACTGTCTTTGAAAATAAATGAAAAAGACAGAAAGGAAGGAAAAGGGATAGAGGAGACGTCAAGGCCCACGAACGTCTGCGGGTCTACCTTGCAATCTCCGAGGTGGATTGAAGGATACTCCCTCTAACGATGTCCACTGGGTCCGGCTGCGGGATCAGCACAACATAAAGAAGTGCAGGTGTAGCATCAGTACAACCGACCCCATGTACTGAGTAAGTGCCGAGCCTAACCTCGGCTGAAGCAGTGACGAGGCTAGACTAGACAACGATAATCTACCTGTACAGTTCTACGAGATATATCAAAGACAAACGCAGGAATAGACAGATAAACATGGGATATGGGAGCAGTTAAATTAACATATAGAAGTAGAAAAGGGGGCAAGTTAACACGATAGCTAGCGGAATAAGTATAAATATCATAAATGTAAATAATGGCACGGCATCACCCTTCGTGCTTTTACTCTCTTCCTCACATTGCAATGTAATCAAATATCATGGCACGGCATCACCCTTCGTGCTTTTACTCTCTTCCTCACATTGCAATGTAATCAAATGTCATGGCACGGCATCACCCTTCGTGCTTTTACTCTCTTCCTCACAATGCAATGTACAATGTAAGGCAATATAAATCATGGCACGGCATTAACCTTCGTGCTTGTAATCAATGTAAATCATGGCATGGCATTATCCTTCGTGCTTATAATCAATGTGAATCATGGCACGGCATCACCCTTCGTGCTTTTCACTCTTCCTCACCAAACAATGACATATATAATTGCAAGGAGTACAGCATAGTGGAAATACATTTCAATATCACCCGGCAAGGGGAAAACATCAATCAATATCACAACAATTGCCCGGCAAGGGTCTCAGCTATAACCAATCACCTCCATTGTATACTTTACATTTGGATTCTCAATTGTATCAACACTTCTTAAGCTCAACAACCAATACTTTCAACAAGAATGAATTACCAAGTAAAGACAATCTCATAATATGATAAACATGGAAGAATACTACAATTTCTATCAAAATAGACTCACGGGCATGCTTGACACACATTGCATAGGTACTCGTCACCTCACCTATGCAATGAACATGATAATCACTTAGCACATAGCAAATAATACCTATTCCCTCACCAAAGTTAGGCAAGACACTTACCTCGGTCCAAAGTATAGCAATCAACCCTCTAAGACCGTCTTTCCTTTATAATCCGACTCCGAAACAACGATATCTAGGCATGATTAATTCAATAATATCAATAAAGACTCAATAACACAATCTCATAGCCTAGATATTCAATTTCTAGCATTCTTCCAAAAATACCAAAATTCGACCCCGGGCCTGCTTGGTCCAAAACTCGATCACCCATACCCCCACGAGTTAGAATATATAATTTGTTTTGAAATCCGACCCCAAATTGGGGTTGAATTACCTAAAATTCCCAAAAACCTAACTCTACCCAAAACCCCTAATTTCTATTTTGATTTCATGTTTTTAGGCCTAAAATATAGTGATTAATTGATGAAAGTAAGAGAAAATAATGTTAAGAACACTTACCTATGGAGCTATGGAGGTTGGAGGGCTTGAATTTCGTCTATGGAGGTTTGGGGAAGAAGGAGGAAGTGAGAAAAGGGTGAAATCCAGTAATGAAGTCAGTTTTGGAGTTAATAAAATCACTTGGGAAAATAACTCTATGCGTTCGCAGCCTGTTGACCGCATTCGCACAGGTTTGACCAAACAGACCTTTGCGTTCGCAGGCCAATAGCTGCATTCACACAGGTCAAATACCCCTCCCCCAGCCAGGTCCTATCTTACCCAGTGCGGACGCACCCCCCTGCCCGCGTTCACACTGCCCCGCCTAAACTACCCTCCGCGTTCGCACCTGCTAGAGTGCGTTCGCACTGCTTTGACCCCACAGCCCTCCGCGATCGCATCCTAAGTGGTGCGTTCGCATAGCACAATTTGGACCCTGACCCCAGACCCCACTTTTACCCTGTGCGTTCGCACCCCCTTGAGTGCGTTCGCATAGGGTAATTTACCTGGACACCAGAAACCAGCAATTACACCAGATTTTTCAACCTTTTAGCACCCCGACACCTACCCGAAACTCACCCGAGCCCTCGGGTCTCAAAACCAAATACACACACGACTTCAAAATCATCCTACAGACTTATTCAAGTAATTAAACCACCAAAATAACATCAGAAATAATGAATTAATCTCCAAAATCCATAGAATTTTCTCAAACTTAATAAACTATCAAATTTTTCATTTTTGATCCGAATCACGTCATTTCAAGTCCGTTTTACACCAAATTTCACAGATAAGACAAATAACATATAATGAACCTGTTTCGCGCTCCGAAGCCCTTATACGGGCCCGATAACACGGTTTTCACTTAATTATTCATTTTCAAAATCCTTTATTATTTTCAGAAAATATTTTTCTTTAAAAATTCATTTCTCGGGCTTGGGACCTCAGAATTCGATTCCGGGCATATGCCCAAGTCCCATATTTTCCTACGGACCCTCCGGGACCGTCAAATCACGGGTCCGGGTCAGTTTACCAAAAATGTAGACCAAAGTCAACTTTATTCATTCAATTATCATAAAATTCCATTTTCATCAAGTTTTCACATAAAAGCTTCCCGGTAACATGCCCGGGCTGCGCACGCATATCGATGTGAGATTAACGGAGGCTTTCAGGGCCTCGAAACATAGATTTAGCTAGAATTACTTAGGATGACCTTTTGGGTCATCACATTCTCCACTCTAAAACAAACGTTCGTCCTCAAACGGACATAGAAAAGTAGTTGAGTCTGAGAAAAGATGGGGATAACGACTCTCCTCATATCAGACTCGGACTCCCAAGTAGCTGCCTCGGCAGGCTGACCTCTCCACTGAACACAGACCGAAGGATAACTCTTCGACCTCAACTGACGAATCTGCCTATCTAGTATAGCTACCGGCTCCTCCTCATAAGTAAGATCCTTGTCCAACTGGACACCGCTGAAGTCAAGAACATGAGATGGATCTGCAATATACCTCCGGAGCATGGATACATGAAACACTGGATGCACTGCTGATAAATGCGGTGGCAAGGCAAGTCAGTAGGCCACCTCTCCTACCTTATCCAAAATCTCAAATGGACCATTATACCTAGGGCTCAACTTGCCCTTCTTTACGAATCTCATCACACCCTTCATAGGCGACACTCGAAGGAACACCTGGTCTCCTACCTTGAAAGCCAAATCTCGAACTCTACTATCTGCATAACTCTTTTGTCTGGACTGAGCTGTACGAAGTCTATCCTGAATAATCTTCACCTTATCCAAGGCATCCTGGACTAACTCAGAACCCAATAATCTAGCCTCTCCGGGCTCAAACCATCCGACTGGAGACCGACATCGCCTACCATACAACGCCTCATACGGAGCCATCTGAATGCTCGACTGGTAATTGTTATTGTAGGCAAACTCTATTAAAGGCAAGAACTGATCCCATGATCCACCAAAATCGATAACACAAGCTCGCAACATATCCTCCAAAATNCACCGTGCAATCTGACAATCTCTCTCATATAGATCTGAGCTAACTTCTCCGCCGAAGATGAAACCGCCACAGGAATGAAATGTGTTGACTTGGTCAGCCTATCCACAACAACCCATACTGCATTAACTATCCTCTAGGTCCGTGGGAGCCCAACTACAAAATCCATCGTGATACGCTCTCACTTCCACTCGGGAAGCTGAATTTGCTGCATCAAACCACCGGGTCTCTGGTGCTCATACTTAACCTACTGACAATTCAAGCCCCGAGCTACATAAGACACAATATCCTTCTTCATTCTACGCCACCAATAATGCTGACGCAAGTCCTGGTACATCTTCCCGACGCCCGGATGAATGGAATACCGGGAACTATGGGCCTCCTGTAATATCAACTCACGAATGCCATCAACATCGGGTACACAAATACGACCCTGCAATCGCAAAACTCCCTCAGCATCAACTGTGACCTGCTTGGCACGTCCGTGCCGAACCGCATCTCTAAGAGCACACAAATGACGATCATCATACTGCCTGGCGCGAATACGATCATACAATGAAGAACGAGCGACGGTATGGGCCAAAACACTGCCATCCTCAGAAACCTCCAATCTAACAAATCGATTGGCTAACGCCTGAACATCCAAAGCCAAAGGTCGCTCTCCAGCTGACAGATAAGCCACACTGCCCATGCTGACTGACTTCCGGCTCAAGGCATCGGCCACCATATTGGCCTTTCTCGGATGATAGAGAATAGTAATATCATAATCCTTCATCTACTCTAACCACCTCCTCTACCTCATATTCAACTCCTTTTGCTTAAACAAGTATTGCAAACCTGTGTGATCAGTGAATACCTCACACGGTACCCCATACAAATAGTGCCTCCAAATCTTCAAGGCATGAACAATAGCTGCAAGTTCCAAATCATGGACTGGATAATTCTTCTCATGAATCTTCAACTGACGTGAAGCATAGGCTATAACCTTCCCATCCTGCATCAACACTACACCAAGCCCAACCCGCGAAGCATCGCAATACACGGTATAAGAACCTGAACATATGGGCAATACCAACACTGGTGTTGTGGTCAATGCTGTATTGAGCTTCTGAAAGATCGCTTCACACTCCTCAGACCATCTGAACTGAACACTTTTCTTAGTCAACTTGGTCATAGGGGCTGCTATAGATGAAAACCCCTCTACGAACCGGCGATAATAGCCTGCTAGGCCTAAGAAGCTCCGAATCTCTGTAGCTGAAGTGGGTCTAGGACAATCTCTAACTGCTGAAACTTTCTTTGGATCCACTTGGATGCCCTCTGCCGATACAACATGGCCCAAGAATGCCACAGAACTCAACTAGAACTCATACTTAGAAAACATGGCATACAACTGCCGATCCCTCAGAGTCTGGAGGACGACTCTAAGGTGTTGCTCATGCTCCTCTCGGTTGCGAGAGTATATCAAAATATCATCAATGAAAACAATAACGAACGAGTCCAAATAAGGCCGGAATACCCGGTTCATCAACTCCATAAAAGCAGCGAGGGCATTAGTCAACCCAAAAGACGTGACCAAGAACTCATAATGCCCATAACGAGTGCAAAAAGCCGTCTTAGGCACATCATACGCCCTGATCCTCAATTGATGGTAACCAGATCTCAAGTCTATCTTAGAGAACACCGTAGCCCCCTGAAGCTGATCAAATAAGTCATCAATCCTCGGCAAAGGATACTTGTTCTTAATAGTAACCTTATTCAACTGCCGGTAGTCAATACACATCCTCATTGAGCCATCTTTCTTCTTCACGAACAATACTGGAGCACCCCAAGAAGAAACACTAGGCCTAATGAAGCCTTTATCCAACAAATCCTGTAATTGTTCCTTTAATTCCTTGAACTCTAGCGGAGCCATACGATACGGAGGAATAGAGATGGGTTGAGTGCCCTCAGCTAACTCAATACAAATATCAATATCCCTGTCGGGTGGCATACCTGGCAGGTCAGTAGGGAATACCTCTGGAAACTCACGAACCACGGGCATGGACTCTATAGAAGGAACCTCAGCACTAGAATCACGAACATAGGCCAAATAGGCCAAACAACCCTTCTCGACCATGC
>ML243292.1:48664-90701 GCA_005239495.1 Nicotiana undulata
TCCATCCCCAATAAAACATCAAAGTCAACCATGTCAAGAAGCAAAAGATCAACCTGAGTCTACAGACCACCAATAACTACTACGCAAGCACGGTAGACTCGATCTACCACTATAGAATCACCCACCGGTGTAGACACATGTACAACAGTACTCAAGGAATCACAGGGCATACTCAAATAAGGGGCAAAATATGAAGACACATAGGAGAATGTAGAACCCGGATCAAATAACACCGAAGCCTCTCGGCTGCAAACTGAAACCGTACCTGTAATAACTGCATCAGAAGCCTCAGCATCAGGACGAGCAGGAAAAGCATAACACCGGGGCTGAGCCCCTCCAATCTGAACATCCCTGGGTCTACCTGCTGCAACCTGACCTCTACCCCTCGTGGCATGTACTCCACCTCTATGAACCTGACCACCACCTCTGGCACCTCGACCACCACCCCTAGATGGCTGAGGGGGTAAGGGTGCACCTGCTGCGGGAACCAAGGCACGGGAACCCTGATACTGGGGTCCACTTGAAGCTCGGGGGCAATATCTGGCAATGTTCCACGGACTACCGCAACTATAACAAGATCTTTGCTGCTGTGGCTGATGACTCGGGAACTGGCCCTGACGACCCTGATAACTACCCTTGTAACTCTGAAGCGGTTGTGCACTGATAGATGCTGGTGGTGCACTAGCATGAGCTGGCGGTGCACGGGGAGATACCTGAAGTGCTGACTGAAAAGGTCGGGGTGGATGACCCCTGCTAAAACAATCCCTACCTCCAGATGAGGCTCCACTGAATCTACCAAAATGATGGGGTCTCTTGTCAGTCCCCTGACCACCCCCCTGTGACAAAATCATCTCAATCCAGCTGGCTACATCATCCGCATCCTGGAATGAAATATCAGTCTCGACTCCCTGGCCATCTGGAGTCGTATAGGCTGGGCCAATCCCTCAATGAACCTCTGAACTCTCTCCCGATCAGTGGGGAGTATCATCAATGCATGCCTGGCTAGAGCGATGAACCTGGTCTCATACTGAGTAACAGACATAGATCCCTGCTGGAGGCGCTCAAACTGCCTCCTAAGATCCTCTCGCTGAGTAATGGGAAGGAACTTCCCCAAAAATACCTCTGTGAACTGAGCCCAAGTCAAAGATGCAGACCCCGCTGGTCTGGCTAAGCAGTAGTCCCTCCACCAAGTCTTGGCTGTGCCAGATAATCGAAAAGTAGCGAAGTCAACTCCATTGGACTCCACTATGCCCATGTTCCGAAGTACCTCATGGCAGCTGTCCAAGTAATCATGTGGGTCCTCTGACGGTGCACCAATAAAATTAGTAGTGAATAACTTGGTGACTCTGTCCAGTCTCCATAGAGCATCTGCTGACATAGCTGCACCCTCGGCTGCCGGCGCCACAATACCCGGCTGAGCTACTCCAGCTGTCTGAGGTGCCGGAGTCTGAAACTGAGTGGCAACCTTCTCTGGTGTATGAATAATATGAGTCTGGGTCCCTCCCCCAGCCTGAGATCCAGCTGGTGCTGTAAGAAGAAGACCGGCCTGAGCCACACTCTCCATAAGTCCTACCAGATGGACAAGAGCATCCTGAAGCACTGGGGTAGCTATGAACCCCTCTGGGACCTGTGTTGGTCCAACTGGGACTGCCGGAACTGGGACCTCCTCGTCAGACTTGACCGGAGGGTCTTCCACTGGGGCTGCTGCTCTAGGCTGAGCCCTGCCCCGGCCTCGGCCTCGACCTCGACCCCTCGTAGGAGCTGTAGCAGGAGTGTCGGGCTGCTGAGCGGAACCAAGGGAAGCATGCGTCCTCGCCATCTGTGAGAGAGTAGAATGGAAACTCAATCAGTACTCAAAATGTATATCGCACGACAGAGAATAAAGAAATGTGAAGTTATCCTAAATTTGCAACCTATGGGGGATAAGTACAGACGTCTCCGTACCGATCCCTCAGACTCTACCAAGGTTGTTCGTGAGTTGTGAGACCTAAGCAACCTAGAGCTCTGATACCAACTTGTCACGACCCGAATTCCCACCTTCAGGCCGTGACTGCGTCTAACGTTGAACCCGCTAGACAAGCCAATGTGAGCAGTTAAACTAACATGATAACACCCAATTAACAGAATTAACCAAAAATAGTTTACGATTTAGCAGCGGAAGTAGATAAAACAGAACTAAATGATTTTAACAAATACAATACGTTGTAACCATCCCCGAATCTGGAGTCACTAACTCACGAACATACTAAAAGATTACTACAACCAAGGATTGAACAATAACTGCATACAACTGTCTTTGAAGATAAATGAAAAGGACAGGAAGGAAGGAAAAGGGATAGAGAGACGTCAAGGCCCACGAACGTCTGCGGGTCTACCTTGCAATCTCTGAGGTGGACTGAAGGATACTCCCTCTAACGATGTCCACTGGGTCCGACTGCGGGATCTGCACAACATAAAGAAGTGCAGGTGTAGCATCAGTACAACCGACCCCATGTACTGAGTAAGTGCCGAGCCTAACCTCGGTCGAAGTAGTGACGAGGCTAGACTAGACAACGGTAATCTACCTGTACAGTTCTACGAGATATATCACAGACAAACGCAGGAATAGGAAGATAAACATGGGATATGGGAGCAGTTAATGGGAACAAGTAAATTGAAACAGTTAAATTAACATATAGAAGTAGACAAGGGAGCAAGTTAACACGATAGCTAGCGGAACAAGTATAAATATCATAAATGTAAATAATGGCACGACATCACCCTTCGTGCTTTTACTCTCTTCCTCACATTGCAATGTAATCAAATATCATTCCATGGCATCACCCTTCGTGCTTTTACTCTCTTCCTCACAATGCAATGTACAATGTAAGGCAATATAAATCATGGCACGGCATTAACCTTCGTGTTTGTAATCAATGTAAATCATGGCACGGCATTATCCTTCGTTCTTATAATCAATGTGAATCATGGCACGGCATCACTTTTCGTGTTTTACACTCTTCCTCACTATGCAATGTAATCAAATATCATGGCACAGCATCGCCCTTCGTTCTTTTCACTCTTCCTCATCAAACAATGACAGATATAATGGCAAGGAGTACAGCATAGTGGAAATACATTTCAATATCACTCGGCAAGGGGAAAACATCAATCAATATCACAACAATTGCCCGGCAAGGGTCTCAGCTATAACCAATCACCTCAATTGTATACTTTACATTTGGATTCTCAATCGTCTCAACACTTCTTAAGCTCAACAACCAATACTTTCAACAAGAATGAATTACCAAGTAGAGACAATCTCATAATATGATAAACATGGAAGAATACTACAATTTCTATCAAAATAGACTCACGGGCATGCTTGACACACATTGCATAGGTACTCGTCACCTCACCTATGCAATGAACATGATAATCACTTAGCACATAGCAAATAATACCTATTCCCTCACCAAAGTTAGGCAAGACACTTACCTCGGTCCAAAGTATAGCAATCAACCCTCTAAGACCGTCTTTCCTTTATAATCCGACTCCGAAACAACGATATCTAGGCATGATTAATTCAATAATATCAATAAAGACTCAATAACACAATCCCATAGCCTAGATATTCAATTTCTAGCATTCTTCCAAAAATACCAAAATTCGACCCCGGGCCTGCTTGGTCCAAACATGAAGCTCGAACCAAATCTCGATCACCCATACCCCTACGAATTAGAATATACAATTTGTTTTGAAATCCGACCCCAAATTGGGGTTGAACTACCCAAAATTCCCAAAAACCTAACTCTACCCAAAACCCCTAATTTCTACTTTGATTTCATGTTTTTAGGCCTAGAATCTAGTGATTAATTGATGAAAGTAAGAGAAAATGATGTTAAGAACACTTACCTATGGAGCTATGGAGGTTGGAGGGCTTGAATTTCGTCTATGGAGGTTTGCGGAAGAAGGAGGAAGTGAGAAAAGGGTGAAATCTCGTAATGAAGTCAGTTTTGGAGTTAATAAAATCACTTGGGAAAATAACTCTATGCGTTCACAGCCTGTTGACCGCATTCGCACAGGTTTGACCAAACAGACCTTTGCGTTTGCAGGCCAATAGCTGCGTTCGCACAGGTCAAATACCCCTCCCCCAGCCAGGTCCTATCTTACCCAGTGCGGACGCACCCCCCTGCCCGCGTTCGCACTGCCCCGCCTAAACTAACCTCCGCGTTCGCACCTGCTAGAGTGCGTTCGCACTGCTTTGACCCCACAGCCCTCCGCGATCGCATCCTAAGTGGTGCGTTCGCATAGCACAATTTGGACCCTGACCCCGGACCCCATTTTTACCCTGTGTGTTCGCACCCCCTTGAGTGCGTTCGCATAGGGTAATTTACCTGGACACCAGAAACCAGCAATTACACAAGATTTTTCAACCTTTTAGCACCCCGACACCTACCCGAAACTCACCCGAGCCCTCGGGTCTCAAAACCAAATACACACACGACTTCAAAATCATCCTACGGACTTATTCAAGTAATTAAACCACCAAAATAACATAAGAAATAATGACTTAATCTCCAAAATCCATAGAATTTTCTCAAACTTAATAAACTATCAAATTTTTCATTTTTGATCCGAATCACGTCATTTCAAGTCCGTTTTACACCAAATTTCACAGATAAGACAAATAACATATAATGAACCTGTTCCGTGCTCCGGAACCCTAATACGGGCCGGATAACACGATTTTCACTTAATTATTCATTTTCAAAATCCTTTATTATTTTCAGAAAACATTTTTCTTTAAAAATTCATTCCTCGGGCTTGGGACCTCGGAATTCGATTCCGGGCATACGCCCAAGTCCCATATTTTCCTACGGACCCTCCGGGTCCGTTTACCAAAAATGTTGACCAAAGTCAACTTTATTCATTCAATTATCATAAAATTCCATTTTCATCAAGTTTCACATAAAAGCTTCCTGGCAACACGTCCGGGCTGCGCACACATATCGAAGTGAGATTAACGGAGGCTTTCAGAGCCTCGAAATATAGATTTTAGCTAAAATTACTTAGGATGACCTTTTGGGTCATCACAACTTATGTGAAGCTTTTCACTTTAAAACTATCATAAGTATTTTACAAGCAATTTCAAAAATACCATTGTGAAGACAGCTAACCAGAAACAACTAAAGATTGAAGTGTCCAACATACCATTAGATAAACTCTGCAAAATACACAAACACTGCCTTTTGTTTGGATGTCAATAACTTCTTATCAAATATTATTACTACAAGAAAATACTTACTTTGTGGGGGGGTTTTGGTCAAATTGTGACAGTTTTTTACCCCCACAAAAAGAATTGTGGCGGTTTCTAGAAATGCCACAGTTACCTTTGCCACGAGCATTTTGCGGCGGGTTTTTAAAACCTCCATGACAACCGCCACAAAATGAATTTTTGATTTGCGGGGGTTCTCAAAGATAATTAGTGCTAGTTTAAAACTCCCGCAATATGATTCTCATGTGTCAAAAAAATAATATTGCGAGGGTTTATAAACCCCCTCAATATGATCATAATGGTTCAAAAAGATATTTGTGAGGGTTTATAAACCCCCAAAATATGATTTAAATATTTGTTTTTAAAAAAGTTATGTGGGAATTTTGAAAGATAATTAGTGCCATTTTAAAACCCTTGCAATATGATATCAATGTGTCAAAAAAATATACTGCGAGGGGTTATAAACCCCCTTGATATGATCATAATGGTTCAAATAAGATATCGTGGGGGTTTATAAACCCCTAAAATATGATTTAAATTTTTTTTTTTTTAAAAGTTATGTGAGGGTTTATAACCGCTACAATATAATATTAGTGTTTTAAAAAAATAATGGCAGCTTATTTCTGCCACAATATTTTGTTGAAAACTCTTTCTATTTGAATTTTCTTTATTTGTAGGATTAAGGAAATAATTATCAAATAACTTGCAACATAAATAAAATTTCATAAAAAATAACCATAGGGACAAACATTACAAATTCAAATCCTCCTGGAACTAAATAACTTTTTATCATGACCAATGACATATGATATGGTCACCAACCAGCTAAGATAGTAAAAATGTATCCATTAAAAGATTGAGCTTTACTAATTTCATTCTAAATATAATGGAGTACTTTTTTCTAGCTAAGTCTCCACAAACTCTAAATAACATTGTCATGCAATGGCTAAACTTTCTATGGGGAAACAACTAATTCTTGGGTAAGATACAAAAAGAAACTGATATGTTGTTGTGAAAACCTGAACTTGATTGAGAACTGTGAGTTTTCATTGTTCTTGTAATAATCAGCAATGAAATTCACCATCTTGTGACCATACTCTCTCTGTTGCTTTGCATCCATGGGCTTCAATTCACCCTCCTAACCCTACCAAATAAGAAGAATCAAATAATATACGCCTAATGTTATGCCAACTAGCTAATGACTATTTCAAAGTCATTTATTACTTGGGAAGAACACATTTGGGAACACTTTCAAAGCAATTAGTGTCAGCAGTCACTAGTAATACTACAGCATATTCTCCTTACACTTGCATGAGTCACGAAACAAGATCTAGTTATTCAATCAAAAATACATCAGATTTTTTTTAATACTATTAACCCTATAGAGATTAATTCTACAGGTAGAATATAAAAAATTAACCAAGCAAACGTGAAATAGCAAGATACAGATAAGTAAGAATAAACACATATACCTCGTGCCAATAGGAGCATTCTTCATCTTGTGCCAAACATAGAAATATTTCAAGCAATGCTACGTTGCACACAATTTTACAAGGTTGATTGGTAAGTACATAATTATCAAACATCAGAAACCATTCTATATGCAGAATAATATGACTACTGGCCTGTAACTGTGATAGGCCAAAGCAGAGGAGTTGGTGCTATATAATTTGGCCTAAAATTCTGTAGTCTCACATTAAAGAGAAGCATGGATAAGATCAACCTACTCAGTAGCAACATTTAGGTCTTAAAGAATGAACACAGGACAAAAAAATTAGACCTACAAACGTGGCTGCAAATTTCACAGATAGTGTCCCCCTTCTCATTGCACCACCTACTGTGTATAGAAACAATTCATTAAGAACAAAATATCACTAAATGATTGAGCATGCAAGCATCCAAGACACACCTTGTCTTAATTAGAAACAATAACATTTTGGTTAATTTGATGAAATCCATGATGTTATTCCAGCTACATTTAGGACAATATCACGAAAATTTCGTTACACCAGGATACCTAAAAAGCTTTTGCCTCACAGATATAGCATATCTTTATTGCAAAGGTCCAATAGTTGCATAAAGCTTATTATTGACAGGACTGATGTCAAATCAAGCCCTATGCAACATAAAACCCTTCATTGAGACTTGAGAGCACAAGTTTCTAATCTTATTTGAAAACACTAAGTAATATGGAGTATAAAAGGAAAAAGGCAACAAGAGCAATTGGAATCCAAACTCTGAAGATTTACAAATCTCTAGTAGAACGCGCAATTTACCGAGAGTTGCACCTAAAACTAATGCATTAATAGGTAAAAGAATTCCAAATATAAAAATTCCTAATTACAAATTTCAAAATTAACACATTTTTTGAGTGTTGTATTTGTGATCCATATGTGCTACTTCTAAAATGAATATACCCCTACTGTGAGAACAGCGAGCAGAGTTTCTGCTATGTAACAGATGAGACATACATAACAAATGAGTAAAATAATTAGCACAACAAACCTTGAGGGTTCCACGGCAAGAGCAGGGAATCTCCATGTTTGAATCTTCATCACTATCATGGCAAATCCAACATTCTTTCATGTTCCTTGGTGTAGGCTCTACATGGATGTCCATCCTATATATATAGGAAGCACAAATTTGTCATTCTTTTATATCAACATCATGGTTTCATATTTCTAAGAGTAATACTAGTTCAACACTATATTTTAAAACTTTTTGGAATGTAAGAACATACATATTCAAATGAAGTCTTTGTGAAAATAACTAACTGTTCACAACGCAGGTTACCTGCATTATGTTACAATATTTCAAAATAAGAAGAGAAAACATGATGAGATATAATAAGAGAAAAATAAGTTACAAAAATGACTGCACACATCATTTAGAAATCCTGGGAGATTGAATACTCAAGCTCATTATAAGTGATAGGAGCCGTATAGAACAACAACTACTTATATTTTGGGTGGCTTGGGAATAAAAAAATAAATTGTGAAGGCTATAACTAGACTTCAATCATTACAAGTGCTATAAAATCAAAAAGAAGTAGGCAAAAGTGAGGAACCAAGGACTAGGAAAAACTAATTAAGTACCTGTCAAAATTGGCATCTATAAAAGTGAAGACTAGAAATCTGAAAAGATATACTACTAATAATTAGCATGGGACAGAAACAAAGTCAACTACAGTATATATTTATAATGGATCACTAGTTCTATTATAGTTAAGATTTCCAGGTCATGAGAAGCGAATCCAATCTATAGAATGATTGTGATCTTATAATATGCATACATCTTAATAGAGTATGTCGTCTTTTTGTTTGTTTACATAGGCGTACATATGTTCCAGCAAAAAATAATAGGTTCGTTAGACCCACATAACTGTTTAAAATCCGCCTTCGTACCAGAGTAATTTTCGCTTATAATGAGCTTGAGTATTCAATCTCCTCAGGTTGCATATTACTGACCAAGGTACTGGTAAATTCATTGAGTATTATCAGGAGGTGGTATATGAAAATCTTCCTAAGTACTGCACCTACTGTAAACATCAAGGACATGAAGCTATTGCATGCATTTGATGATGGCTAAGGCTAATGAAGGTGGTCGCGTTGAGATGGAAAACAGGGCAGCAGGGCAGATCATGAGCAATTGCATGTTGTCCAGATGGCTTGTGTCGAACCTTTAAAAGGGGATGCTAGGGAGTTTTTGAATGCCAAGAGAGCTGGCCAACAAGTGGTAGAACCATCACTACACGATCAAAGCATTGGGCAGCAGAAGATATTGCAAGAGCAAGCAGGTAAAACTCAATATATTCATATTGTGCCAGAGGATGGAAAAAGGGAATTGGTTGTATCAAATTCTGGGAAACAATTTGAGCAGAATTCTAAGTTGTTTGAGGTCCCAGTTGATCGAGCTTTGGCTAGCGTCGGTCAAGGATTAGAGGTAAAAATAACTTGGCATGAAGGTCAAACTAATGTGTGTGGGCAGATGTGGAAGTTATAGGATGTTGGAGATCAACGAAGGCCTACTATAAAAAGCAGGCTTGGAAGTGGTTTCATCTTTTCACAACTCTGAGTAGAATCGACAAGGTCCAAATGTGAAGGATCGTGTTGCTTTGAATGAAACTGTGGAGCGACCTGCTAGTACAGTAGTTCGGGGATCATATACACTTCTTAGACATCCTGCTATTGAACTTGCGTAGCTTTAGCAGAAGGTGGACAGGAGTGCAATAACTAATGCAAATCAAGCAAATTATGCTAAGAAACATGCAGCATTAGCAGAGTTAGGCCAATTTGAAAAAGCTGAAAATCAACCAAGAACGGCAGGTTTAACACTGGTGGTTATTAATGCATTGAGTGCATCTGGTAATCGACCTACTTATGTAGGTGTTGGTGCACAGGATATTCTAGCTGAAAAATAAACAGATTTAACATATAATGTTGTGCAAGACGAGGGTCAAGAAAACACAGATATTGCTGCTTTGGAGAGTGCAAATGGGTCAGAAGCATTAGCAGTAGTTGAACAACATAATCACCAACAACAAAGTGCATCTGCCGAAGCAGAACATAGAGCTTGGACAGTTGTAAATCACTCACCTAACAATAGAAATTCTCCAGGTTCTAAAGACTAGATTACAACATCAATGAACACCATTATTTCAAACTCATTTGATGTATTGGTTGAGAATCATGTTAGTGTTGTGAATAAGGATGACGAGAACGTGCAACAAATGGTGGATGAGACAAGATCAACAACTTGGACATCTAAACACACTAAAGAATCAGCAGTATGTTCATTGTGAGAGAAATATTTAGGCATAGTGAATCTCTTCCACAAAAGAGCTTGATCAAATGAACTATGTTTAACATTTTTTGTTGATTTCATTTTGTTATCACATAGAAGTACAATGCTATACATTGAAATGATCAGAAGTTGTAATGGAAGAAATACAAGCTATATTTACTCCTTACATGTGGTTGAAGAGCAAACAGACCAGCAAATTCTTCAAGAATCGAACCTTCCTCTGATATTATGTAAACTTTCAGCGCATTCAAGGTGCCGTAGCTAGTTGTACATACTCATCGCCATATCATCAACAAGAATGTGGAAGCTTGATTTATTAACACTTATAGCCATGAATTGAAGCAAAACATAACAGACAAACGCAATCAAGCCAAAAATTATAAAATTAAAAGATGATTAAGATAAGAAAGCAAGAGTTCTAATAAGCATAAAGTTCCTGCAACCTAAGTTCCAGGAAGCAACCGATGCAAAAAAAGAAGGTGAAATTAAATTGTTCTTCCAACTGTACTTTTTTGTCCTCCTTACTCTTTCTCCGTTCTTCCAATACTTTCATCTTTTATCCAAGAGATCCTCTTATGGCAAACAAATACGAATATCACAGATTAGAAAGAGGTGAATCAAATAAAAAAAGGTGAAACAAATATGAATATCATTTATAAATATTCCTTCAAACCAAATATGAATACCATTTCTAAACATACTTATGCATCAAACAAAAAAAAATAAACACTACTTAGTTATGAATACTATTACCTTCAAATAAAGCAACATATTTAATAAATTTTCCGTTCAAACATGTATGTATCTGCGGCTAAGTTAGAGCAACATTTGTCTCTACTACATCATCAATTATATGGTCCGTAGCTAGTTGTACATACTCATCACCATCACCAAAAAATTGTTCGAGTTCTATCTCTCTAGTTTGCCACTTTTCCAAAACCACATTTAGGACATGGACATCTGATTGTATCTTCCACAACCGCATTCTTAAACGCAAAATCAAGAAATTTATCCAACCCAAGCAAGTATTCATTTGTGTTCCGTGGCTTTCCAATCCATGATTTACCCATTGGAAAGTAAGAAATAAATTAATAGGAATGGGTTAGAATATACCTCCAAAAGCAATCATCCAAGTCTACGAGTATCTTCATATTTGAATATACTTCCAATCTACAACAAGAATTTCAAATACTCTTTCAAACAAAGTTAATTCCAGGAAATTGACAGAGATAAAGAACAAATGAAGAATTCCTACAAAGGACTCCTTTTATATCTATTCGTTCATATAGCGAAGGATAATAGGAAGTAGAAAAAAGAGGGTCAGAACTACAGAGGAAGAAAAACCTAATCAGAAGAAATTTCAATATTTTCCACGGTTACTGCTTATGAAGGATGAACTTGCCGCTTTCCTTGCTTAATAAACCGTCAGTGTTTCCAATTATTTAAAGCTTTAACAATTATATGAGAATTAATAATATTATATTAATATAAAGAACTTTCCACTCTTATGAGTTACGATAAATAAGTGCTTTAAAGAAGGTAGAAAGTTTTTTAAATTTGTGAAACCAAAAAGGGCAAGGATTCTTAAGTGGAAAATAACGTTAGGACTTAGAGTTAAGAAAAAATAACTTTGGGGCACTAAATAACTTTTTCTCTATTTATTTATTTTTATTCTTACTAATTTTTAGATACACTTTTACGAATGCATCTATTTAAATAGTTATACAATTAAAAATTAAATAAAAATATTAAATAACATATTTAAGCTATAAAAAAAGTTAAAAAAAAGTGTAAGCTCTTGTAAAAATTAAATTAGCCAGATCAACATAGGAAGAATCTTGTCATATAGAAATCTTTTTACATATAATGAAACCATTGATAGAATAATATTACAAAATAAACGGAAAATATATTTGGTCACACTAATAATGGCTCAAATGTAAGCATTATGGTAACTTCGCACGACTTTTAAGGGCATAATAAATAATTATGCATTTTCATTTTCCATATGTACCCTTTAGCAGATTTTTATTTTAATTCAATTTTTTCAAACAACTCTCTCTCTCTCTCTTTATTTTAATTGTATTTGTAACGACTTGGTCAGTCGTTTTGAGAGTTAGCGCCCCGATCCCCTAATAACTGCTTCTCTCATATCTTATTATGTTAATGAAACGTATCGGAGCGTGATAAAATTTGGAGTGATTTTCGACATATAGTCATTTAAGGTGAGCTTTAACCTTATAAATTGGGTCGTAGCTAGAGCTATGTGAAAACGGATCCGGAATAAATTTTCGTCGACTCCGTTAGCTCCGTTGAGTGATTTCGGGGTTAGGAGCGTGTTGCAATTTATTTTTATATCACATATAATTTGTTGCAAACAAGGCTATAATTGTAAAATTATTGCAATTACAGCCAAAAGTATCAATTTGACCAATTGTGAAATAATTTGATCTTAATAAGACCAAAAATAACATATTAAGTCAAACAATGTCTTTGAAATCATTTGTAATGCAATTTATAATTAATTATTAGAGATAAAAATACTGGATAAATTAGAAATAAATTAATAAAAATATGAGAAAATTATAAAAAATACCAATTGTTATGGAACTTGATTTTAAAGGTATATATGCAGGTTTTAAAAATAGTTTGAGGAAAAATTGGGTATCAACAGGAGCCCCTTCGGAGTCTGTAACACACCCCCAGTGAACACAGTGATGTTATTGAGGGATGAATCTTCTCTGGACATGGATCTTGTCCGAGTGATTGTATCTGGAGATGGATCTTCTCCGAGGGGCTGGGTTAGCCTTCCTCAATACTGGGTGACTACTGTCATACGTGTATATAATTCGGGATGGATTTTCCCTGGGCCATGAGAGCCATATACAATACTGAGTGGACTTGTACACGAGAGTGGGAGCACATTGTGCGTTTCATACAGTTTATGCATTGTCGTGTAGAGTACACTGAGTTACATATGCTTAATTGGTCGAAACTGTACTTATTTTGTCGCTTTGGAACTATTAATTAATAGAAAGCATTCCTAAATTTTTGTACAATGATTTTGTTATAAATGTTGAGGTTTAGTCCGTCACTATCTCTCCGCCCATAGTTTGGACTCGTTACTTACTGAGTTGGTGTACTCACTCACCTCCTGCACCTTCTGCGCAGATCCAAGTACTTCGGGACCTGGTAGCGGTTGTTGATTGTTGTCACAGAGTTTCATCCGGAGACTTCGAGGTAGCTGCCTAGCGATAGCAGCCTCGTCTTCTACTTCCTTATCTTCCTTGGCATATTTTATTATCTCAGACAATGTTTGTCCATTCTATATTCGACATTTGTAGTTGTATCAGCTCATGACTCGATGACACCAGTGTTGGGACTTATTTTAGTGTTTAACAATATTTGACTTTTACATTAAAACTGTTGTAATGAGATTTTATTATTAATATATGTTTTTCTTGAAAGAAATTGCATTATTTGAAATTGTGTGGTTTGTCTAATTTCACGAAGGGGCACCATCACGACCGAGGCGGTTTTGGGATCGTGACACATATTTTGTCACAAAAGATTTTTTGGGCCGAAAACAAAAATCGTCAATGGTTCGTCTTTAAACTGGGTCACTAAAAGTATACAAAGACAACTTAGTGCTTCGCCGCTAAAAAAGGTTATATGACAGGACAATTAGCAACAAGTCACATCAGATCTATAATTATGACAATAATAGTTTAAGGTAAAGTCATGAACGTATACACGGAAGACTGATATCAAACATAATGCATGTCCCTCATCCTCGCCTGCACGAAAACACCCATCGTGCCATGACCTCACGATAACACACAATCATAACAATATAAATGAAATGGCACGGCATCACCCTTCGTGCTTTTTCTCTCAAATGATATGGCACGACATCACCCTTCGTGCTTTTACTCTCAATGACATGGCATGACATCACCCTTTATGCTTTTACTCTCAAATAATATGGCACGACATCACTCTTCGTGCTTTTACTCTCGATAACATGGCACGGCATCACTCTTCGTGCTTTACACTTTTCCTCACATGATAATGAATATAATGGAAATACACGAAGACAATCAAAGAAAAACTAGCAAGTAAGACATAGAGAAATAATGGAAAATCTTTTTTTTGTAGTTGAAGAAAGTGGGGAGAAAAAGATTACAAACTAGAAGGTATAAATATTAACGTAAATTGCGTTAATTGCAAATTTTTAAGTAAAATATGTAATTTGATTTAATTTTAACGAAATAAGGTGGAAAAAATAACTAAAAATTTTCATGAGTTAATAATCGTTAACTTGTATCGAATTGCAACAATTTCTCAAACACTTGAAACTGATATATTTGTGGAGGTTATCAAAAACCTTCATAAAGAAACCACCATAATAAGAAAATTTTTGAGGAGGTGGGAATAAACGCCACGTATTGAATATATAGTGGGGGTCTTTTACGACCTCCACACTTAAACCGCCACAATAAAAACTATTTTGTGAGGGTTAGATCAAACGCCACAAAACAAACGTATAGTGGGAGTTTTTTATGACCCTCACAAATAAACCGTCACAATTTACCAAATTTTTTGTACATATATAATTTCATTTAATATTATCGTAATTAGACTACACAATAAATAACTAATTTCTTATTTTCAATTCCAAATCGGCCGGAGAATTAATCCCAATAGTCGACACATTTCTTCTAGCATTATCACCAGAAACATCATAATACTGGTGGTCGAATAGGTGGAGATGGTGGTCGTCGCGCATGGTTGTCTTCTTCATCATGTTTGCTCAGTCACGTGGAAGATGATACTACACCCGTGAAGTTTAAGGATAGTGAAAGTTAAATTTAACAGTTATTTTAATTCTAGCATCATGATCTCTCAACTTTTGTGTGCAAACTTTTCGAGGAAAAAGAAAAAAAATGAAGTTCAAAGATTAAATAAAATCGACTAAAAAGCATTCCAAAGCATCAGAGCCAGTAACGATGGAAATGAAGATTTGAGTGAAATGAAACCTTTCTGCCTTTATATTGTTCTTTCATGATTGATATTGCTTGATTTAAATCCATATTTTTATTAATTGAATTAATGTACATTTCCAACTTCTCAGTTTCTTTTAAGTTTTGAAACGAAGAGGTTGGCTAGTGGTTAACTGAAATGGCTTGATTTCCTTTCACTAATTATTAATTGAATTAATTTTTACTCCAATTCCCTACATTCTCTATACATTTAGCAACAAAGAGGCTGGCTAGTGGTTAACTTATCAAAAAAGGTATTATAGTCACTAACTTTTTATAAGAGTATTTTAGTCTTTCAATATTCATCTTTGAGGTTCACACTTATAATATAGTATGATATGATAAAAGATGTACGGCACTAAACTACAATATTCAATGCATTTGGTATGTAGGAATTAACACCGAGTTTATCATGGTGCAAATATTAAATTACAATCTTTACGCTTTTAAAACCAATTTATGTAAGTATAACAAACCTTTCAAAACGTTTAATATTCCTAGCTTATAAATATAGTATTTCAGAATCATTTGATGAACAAACTTAAATCTTTACAATTTGAAATATTTAGAGCAAATTGTTTAATATTCCTAGCTTATAAATATATTATTTCAGTATCTCATATGTTATATTGTCGCCGTCTTGATTTTGAAAGATGGAGAATTCATGTCAGTTTACAATTGACAGAAACAAGGAGTATTTAAATAACTTCTGGGATGTCAAATATTTTGATGGCTTTTTTCTGCTTCTTCTTAATTTACGTATAAGACAAACTATTTTTCTTTTCTCAATTTTTCTTTTGTATATATTAGTGTATGTTGATCATTTCTTCTTAATAGAATAGGAAGTGTAGACTGAGTCAATTAATTTAGTTGCAGGAAGAGAGAAAAAGCCTTGATAGAAGTGAGAGAGAGTTGCTCTAATGTTGCAAATATGGTTCTCTTTGCCACAAAAGTATATGAATCCCGTAGGAGTGCTTTAGTGGCCATCATAAAGTATATGTATCTCGTAGGAGTGATTTAGCATATCAACATGCACTGTCTAGTCATTTAGACTCGTTTGATCAAACTGTCAAGTACGACTAATTTTGAAAAGTATTTTTATTTAAAATTATTTCTCAAAAAAGTATTTTTAGAGAAAGAACTGTTTGTGTTTGACTAATTCATTAGAGATGTACTTTTTACAATATTTAATAAGCAGATAATATTTGACCAATCTTTTCAAAAAATATTTTTGAATGTCAAATTACTTAAAAGTATAGTAAAAGTCTCCTTTACAATCAATATTATTTAAATAGAGAAATAAATTTAAATATTGGTTATAAAAGAAATTAATTAGTTTTTATTTTTATCAATATAAAATTTAAAGCAAAAATATTTTTTTTTTACCAGTATAGTTATCCAAAATATTATTGGGCATCTAGTAGTATTATTTATTATTTACCTGGTAAATTTAATATATAAAAATGCATTATTAAATCAGTATAAATTAACAATTTACTCCTTAAATAGCTGCTACACAAAAACTAGGTGCAAAGAACCAACCAGACTGACCCAGTGGATAAATCAAAAATACAGAAACAAAAATAGCAATTGGACCAGAGAACGTGATTGCATTATAAGGTCTCAATTGAACAGATCGAGCAAGCTCGAATTGACGTAACATGAAACCTATTAGGCCAAAAGCTCCATGGAGAGCAACAAAAGTCCACAAACCCCCCAATTAACACCAACGAGTAAAATCTCCTTGTGCTTCAGGACCCCATAGTAACAACATAATATTATAAAAGAATATTAAACTAATGAGGGATAATTTGAGAAATATAAATTTATGGTGAAAATATTTTTGTCTTGAAAAAATTAATTTTTTGTTTCTCTTTCTAGGTTTCTAGAATTTGTGCGGCTCAAAAACACTTTTCAATTTTGGCCAAATATCTTGAATTTCTAAAAAAGTAATTTTTTGACAAAAAGTACTTTTTGACTACTAGAAGCTTGGGCAAACTAGCTCTTAATTTAGCTGTCATTTTTTCATATTATGATTACCTTCAATAAAATATAATCATTTTCCACATCTATGTACAAAATTTAAATACATATTCTAATAAATACAACTATAGATTCTTTCATTATCTAACATTATTATACTCTTTAACTCAATATCAAATTCTGTAAATATTTATTATGACACTTAATGATTGAAAATCAAATTTAAATAATCTTTTCATTTCCATGCAAGTTTAGATAATCTAATTTCATAGAAGATAAGATACTATTATTATTATTATTATTATTATTATTATTATTATTTTTATTATTATTATTATTATTATTATTATTATTATTATTATTATTATTATTATTATTATTTTTATTATTATTATTATTATTATTATTATTATTATTATTAGAATCTTATATATAATTTATCAAATATATTGTGTTAACTAATCCCAAAAGAAGCAGGATCAGATAATTTCGGAGAAATCACAACGCATCCGGGAACTTTAAGTGGGTTAAAAATCTCTTGCTATTGAGCTAGCTTATAAATATAAACAACATTAATCATTTTTAGAACTTATGCTTTTTTTCTTTTAATTCGCATACATTGTTTAATATATTTATGTAATTTTTGAAAATTGTATACTCATTCACATGGAGTACAAGCGCATTCCAAAAACTAGTCCATATAAAGCCTCAAGTATAACTCTTTCTATTGAGTGCCGTCATCACTTTAATGAGCGTGACTTGTATCAAGGTAAGTAGAACTCAAATGTATCATTAAGTGGCTGATTATATTGGAGGATACAACAACTTGGTTATTAATTAAATGGAACCAGTCAAATATAAATTAAAGATGTATTTAAAGCTAGTGAAATCTTATGTATCGCTACATTGAATTTGAATTTATAATTCTAAAACACGATAAATTCAATGCTATGAACTCAAATTATTAAATTATCATATATGTAAGTGTTGCATTCGCCACTTGATAGAGATGGCCTGACAGTTGAAGATTCTTCTGAATGATAAAGCTGAAAAATTGAAGTTCAATTTCAGTAGGGGCAACGCCGTTACTATTTGTACTAATTAAGGGCCCGTTTGGCCATAGAAAAAGTTTCACTCTTTTCGGAATTTCTTTACTTTTTTTCGAAATTAATGTTGGGATATGAAAAATTCAAATTTCACTTGAAATTAAATTTCGAAATTTTGAAAAAATTTAAAAAAAAAATTTCAAAATTTTTACTTTAAAGCACTCACAAAAATTCAAAAACGACTCCAAATTGCATTCATGTGTCAAGACAATTTTAATTTTTAGTTACCATTTTTACTTCATTTTTTTTCCCGGAATTTCACAATTCTTATATCCAAGCCCATTGTGATTACTTGTCGTTGCTTTCGTTCCGACATTCTGATTACACTACTCAATTTTAATTTTGTATCTTTGTATTTTTTTTGCTTTGATTTTTTAATTGGTGTGCTTGTTGCTGCCCAATTCCTTTTATCTTTCGTTAAACCGAGGGTCTTCCAGAAACAACCTTGAAGGTAGGGGTAAGGTCTGCTTACATACTACGGTTTTGAGGTCACAGTTGAACTTATTCCGACTTTGCAAAAATAATTGCAAGTCTACCCACTTTCGATCAACTTCAAACTTGTGAGGTCTGAAGTTAAAAAAATAAGTCTGAAGTGCAATGCACTTAAGGCCAATTAAGTCTAAAGTGCAAAAATTGTACCAAATAGGTCTAAAGTGCAAACAATGATTAAGGCCAGTAAGTCTGAAGTGAAAAAAATGCACGCCGGATGCACTTAAGGCTATTTGTCCTGAAGTGCAACCAATGTTTCATGCACTTAAGGCCAATGAGTCTGAAGTGACAAAATTGCACTTTAGATTTACTTAAGGCCAAATAGGCTTGAAGTGCAAATTGCCTAGAAACAGAATTTGTTCTTCAAATTTTAAACAATCTAATATACGATTTAACACCTAAATCTACTACAAATGAGCTCAAATTTGAAACATAATCTCCAAATATCATCAAGGATAAACCTCAATCATCAATTTGTCAAAACAACAATAAATCTAACAAATCCATTTTGCAATTAAGAAAAAGAAAAAGTAAAAGAAGAAACCCTAACCAATAGTAAAAAATAAAGCGTCACAGTAGCTCACCAATGTAAAACATCATAAACGACCTTAAAATATGTTCATAATCATATAAAATCACTGTTACCCGAAGAAGATGAAGAAGGTGGAGAAGAAGAAGAAGAATAAAGAGGAGAAAAGACCTGAAGCTGTTTAAACTTCGGGCACTAGTTAAAACTTTTTTTAAAAAGTTGATACATGTTAAAGGGAGACGACCAAATAGGGCGCCCCGTGCAAGTTTTACGTTGTTGTTATGTCTGTATGGGGTAAAATTGGTTTATAACAAATGATCGAATGGTAACATAACACATGGAACTGAAGATAGGCAAAAGGTAAGTCAAGTAATTACCAATATCGGATATAACAAATGCAACCGACATTGGGTAAATTCCGAAGGGAGCATAGTCAACGATAGAAGATCAAGTATTTGTCATTGAATAACATTCAGTGAGAAAATATTCTCTAACATTAAATGAGCAGCCGTTATAGAGAATATTTGCATTCATGGACTGCCGTTACATGCTCATCAATGGCTCTTTTTCTATTGTTACATCCCGCATTTTCGCGTGTTAAAGTTTCGTCGTAAGTTAATCGACGTAAGTTTGGGGATGAGATTATTTTGAGATTTTAAGTGTCACGTAGCGATAAGTAAATTCGTGAAGGTGAGAGGTTAAGCAAGTCAAAGGAAACGAATTTTCATCCAAGTTTGGCATATTAGGATATTAAGGACTAGTGCCATACGAGTTACCACACGACCATGACAGTAAGGTATATATACAGTATATTAAAAATGAATAGCATTTTAAAGTAATTTAAAATATTTCTTAATTATGCGGGTAATTAATTAATTACTGAATAACAAATTATTACCTAATTACCGGATAAAGATTAAGCTTGTCCTCCCCAAAACGTGGCAGCAAGACTTGCTCTAAATTGTGACTCTTAAAGTCACATATTAAGGTGTCAAAACTAGTAAGATTTGTGGCCAAGTCCAAGGTCCTTGAGCGGATCCCATGTTAGCCCCAACACGTAACCTGCTATCCGAAAGAAAAGGCAAAATAGTGGGGCCCACACCATTAAAACATAAGACCTCTCTAAAAAGAGTTGCTTATATAAAAAATGGTAGGCAATTTGCCTTAGTAACGTGAGTGACATTCTGTTTCAATAAATTCAAGCTAAGAATTCTAGGATCCAGCAAAAAATTCGTAAGCATCTTAGAAATGTGACATTTTTGAAATTCTAACGAAGCCGGGTATAACCTTTCTCAAGAATATTATACAGATCTTTTCCTGTTTTAATCCACCGTTACATGTTCGTCACACAAGATGTGTGTTAGATGAATTGTCAAGAGAATCGGTCTAGGTATGTCAAGGCTATCCCTTCTTTCTTTTTTTGGCATGATCCAAATTATACAGAAGAAACGAGCAAACGCACAGTTTTCATAAATTACTCTATTTATAGAAATACTAGAGGCCTCTATATTCTTGATTCCCCATGTGTCATATTATTATATCTTCTGTTCATGGGTCCCAGAAAAATATGTATTTGATAATGTTTATCCGAAAGGCATATTGATTTTATGGCATTTCGAGAAAATTTTATTAACGCATTTCTTATGCATTTCATGCATTTATACATTTACATTGACTCATGACCAGATGGAATTATATACGCGTATATATGTACATTATATTTATATGGGATACGGAAAAAAGGTTACGGCGTTATATACGCACCACCACCTGATCAACTGGTATACGTTGATGATATTGTCCACAGTGGTCGAGATGATATGATGGGATGACCTCAGAGGCTTGATGATGTTATGAACACATGTACCTATGCACGACATGACATTCATACGCATATGCATGACACTATAAGGATTTCAAGATTTACAGAATTATCCAGACTTACAGGTTGAGTCATTTACTCTATATTTCTTCCATGTCTTTTACGTACTTATTTATCTTCCTTACATACTCGGTACATTATTCGTACTGACGCCCCTTTGGCCTTGGGACTCTGCGTTTCATGCCCGCAGGTCTCGATAGACAGGTCGAGAGTCTTCCAAGTAGGCGATCAGCTCAATGAAAGATGTTTGTGCACTCCATTTGCTTCGTAGTTGCTTGTTTGGTCAGTATGATTTAGATGTGTATTGTTTGGTATGGCGTGGCTCTGTCCCAACCTTTATGACAATTATGTATCCTTAGAGTCTTTTAGAGCGATGTCATGTACGTAAGAGATTGTATGTCCTTGTCGCCCTATGTTCAGTGTACGAGTGGTTATTTTGGTCGTAGAGGCCCATATGTCTTATGTATAAGTTGGTATTACATGTTGTATTCTACCTATTTCACGACAGCCTCTCCGGCTTAGTTATCTATGATAGTATGATACGAAATATACGTATGTTGGTACTCGGTTGAGTAAGTTACCGGGTGCCTGTCGCGGCCCATCGGTTTGGGTCGTGACAAAAGTGGTATCAGAGCAGTTCTGTCCTAGGGAGTCTACAAGCCGTGTCTAGTATAGTGTTGCTTATGGGTGTATCGTGCACCACACTTATAAGCAGGAGGCTACAGGGCATTTAGGACTGTCACTCTTTCTTCTTACTCTAGATCGTGTGGTAGAGCTCACTTATAAGAATTCAAATTCCGAACTTCTATTTTATTCGTAATAAGACGATGCCTACGTTCAGAAAGATGACAATAAGAGATATAGCTGTGGAAGTGTTGAATTAGAGGAACTCAATTTTGCATCTTGCTTATGATAAGTAAATGTGAGGTCTTTAGCAGATCATATGTGTACTAAAAGGTGCACGGTTCTTGATAAGGAGCTTTTAGGAAAGAATACTTATCCACTCTTACGGTAAAAAGAAATAACGGAATCAGAAGTTGGACACAAGTTGCAGCAAGTAAAAGAAGCAAGGTGAAGAAGGGTGGTACCTAATTAATAAAGATTATCATTATTTACCATTCAGGAAGGGAGATATAAGCATTTTGAATTACCTTCAACAATAATAGATGTACGTACAATCGGCCACACCTATCTCAGTCATGCCCTATGGGAGCTAACAAATATGGTTTAAGAGAAGGACAAGATAGTAGGATCCGGATGGGGTTAGGGTAACCCAAAATGATGAATTAATGGTTTGCATTAGTTGACATTTTCGAAGGATATTACAAAGGTGCTAATAGATCTCCTTGTGAGACACCCAGGTGGTGCACTCTAGAATATTACAATTAGATGTGAATACTAGCGTGATAAAAAAAATTCTGAAGATAGGCACTGAAAGCCTGGAAGGGACAAATATTACCTTAGTGTGACTCTCGTCCCTAGTAAAGCGAGGGGGTTGAGCAACCCGAAGAGCCGATGAATGAAGCAAGGAGAACTAAAAGCGAAAGAATATCTTGTTGAAGTTTCAGAATAAAGTGATAGACAGAAATGTTAGCAGGAAATAAGAAGAGAGTTAATGAAGCATTAAAGAGTAAGATATGATACGTTGATAACAAAGGTAGGTAAAAAAGATGACAATATTACATAATCTACAGTCAAATGAAGAAAGAGGCGAGGGGTGATGGTCCTTAAGACAACAAAAGAGTATAGGCCATGCAGTCACGTCCTCATTTCGAGAAATAAGTTCACGACTCTAATGTGATTAACAAAAGGAAAAATTAGACCTCAGAGTAATAGAAATCAATCTTGACTGGTGAACAAGATAAACTAAACATGAATTATGAACTGAGTGATTTGATAATAGTCAGCATCATGAGAATTTCAGATTGCGTTCCGGCAGTAATAGAATGGACGATAAAAGAAGATCCATGACGAATTCAGAGGATGGTCATTCAGGAAAACGCATCCCTAAAGCAAGCAATGTGAGCAAAGTTAAGCTTAGGGACTATATGTGCCAGTTACACTAAGTGCCACCATTGCGAGTGAGGAATTTTGTTATCCCTGGTACAAAAGGATTACCGCAAGGCGAGTAAGGGTCATTGATGATGCGAAAGGATGCCAAAGATGGAGAGGAAAAACATCTATAGGCAGATCGTCGTAGATCCAAGTATTACTACTCCCCTAAAGAGGGGGGGGGGGTATGGAATGATAAAGGAGGAATGCGATAAAAATGAGAAAGGGATGGTATTGCACTTATCCAAATCCTACAGATATGCTACGATTCAAATATATTATGTAAGCACGACGTCAAGAAAAGAAGTAAGGGTTCCTGCCCGAGATATTATTGATAGATAAGGAGCTAGTGCATGAGGTAAGTTAAGACAAAGGAAATAACCCAATAAAGATTACGCGGAATATGGATATGAGGATGGGACAACGAGTAGTTAGTAGTTGATTCAGAAAGATCCTAGTCATGACTAGACAAGAGGTTACAGACAGATCAGCATATCATGCAAGATAAATATAGCGAACCCTAACATGGAGAATTCATCCTCGCAGTAATGTCATTATAATACTTGACATATATTCAGAAAGGAGTCAGGGTATTTAAAGGTACCGTATGAATGTTACGGGAATAAAAGAGAGTGTCAGTGGGAAGACAGTCAAAATATCAGCTCAGAAGTAACCCGACAAGCATAAGGGCATGGAGGTAAGTAATATCGGTTCAGACGCAACCCTACAAGCACAAAGGCATGTAGGAAAGTAACTGCGGATAGTTATAGGTGAGGAATGACATTAAAAATTCCGTCGAGTATTCCATATAATAAGCTCGCAGCTTTATAAGAGTCAGAGGATCCTCCCTAAGAACTACAATGAAAGACTAGCCGAGGAAATAAGAAAGAAGGCTTCAACCTAAGCACACTGACCTAAAGAGGAAATGGTCTTATAACAACAGTTTCACAACAACGTTGTATGCACTTCATAAGAAAGTGGAACCTATCCTAGTTAATGAATGAAATAAAACATCAAAAGGGTGATATTCAAGGTCATATGGGTCGTATGGAATTTCAATATGTGTGGGAACTAGATATGCCAAGTATTCATGTAACAAGTGGCAGAACGACCAGGGAAAGTAATTGCTTACATTTAAAGAAAGCTGAGAAGGAAGGGAAGAAATTATTCGATCAATGATCCAGAGTTAGTTACGTTATGAATGCACTCAAGATTTTAGAGTATCATCCATACATCATATATGTTGACAATCGTACAGCCGTAGAAGACTCCGGCATAAGTTAAAAAAAAGAATTAAGTTCAGGTCATAGACAAAGGATTAAATTGTTAGATGATGGTACCATGGATATTCCATATCGCTTATGAAAGGATAAAGTAACACCATGAGCCGCAGATCGGAAGATAACTTAAGCATAAAGGCTGACCAAAAGGAGAAGGAAACTAAAGAGTTACATCAACAAAGTAGATTAGGAATTTGATTACTGGACCCAGAAAATTATAGACCTCGTGATTGAGAATATTGCAGGATTACTATTAAATATCATAGGTACAAGAGAAATATTACAGTAGCCATATTATATAACGGCTCTACGATAAAGTCCGTTAGAAGGGTACCAGCCTCGTAAGAAGTTAGTATGAAGCTTCCACCGGATTGTGTATGCACCAGAGGTGCAAGTATTATAATAGAGCTTCAAGTTAAGTACGTGAATTATACCTATGTGGAAGGGAGGTCATGAAAGTAATAGAAGATACAATGCAATATTTTAAGGTAGTAAGGTAAAGGTAAATGACGTATGAAATACTCAAATGCAGAAGGTTGTGAATAGTCCATACTGCGGATAGAAGGCTAGAAGCGCGGGGATTCAGTATCTAGGAATGATAGCGGCGTCTTCAATGGTATATCATCCAACCTATGATTTCTAGGTACTGAGAGGTCTAGTTAAGAGAGTAAAGAAGAGTTAGAGATGGTTTCATGTTTCAGATGATGTTCCAGAATAACACAAGGGAACCTATGATGCAAGAAAGTTAAAGGAAGGTTGCGAGTAATACAAATAGATATGTGTAGTTCGCAAGCTAAAGTATGGTAAAGCGACAAGATTTTAGGAAGATAGGAGTAAGGATAAAAAAGGGCAAGTGAGAAGGTGACGAGAATGGATAAGTCCTTAGGATTAAGCCCATGAAAACAAGAAGAGCTGATGGGTTCTCTAAGTTATACAAAGCTCAGTATAGCCTAAATGAACTCAAATGAGTATAAGACTAATGTCATTTAGAAGAGATGGAATGCTACTCTGATAGTAGAATGAAGGTGTAATTGTGATTGTTTACCTTGAAAATGGTAATTACAATTATATTTGATTTTGTGCTTCTAAAAATACGTGATTTATTTTAATACTAGTTGTTTAAGAAATAGATGCTAAGTGTGAGTTGAGAAAGGGAAATAAGAGCTTAAGGATAATATGTGATGCAAACCGAAACAGTTGTAAACCGGGGTATCGAGCTGGCCTAGACAGGGCTTCGAGGTCAAGCTAGGTTGCCTAATAGGAGTCGGTAGATCAATGAATAATAATTAAGAGGGCCTCGAAAGTGGCCTTTTATGATCAATGATGAGTAATAAATGAAGAACAATCTATGAAATGCAATAAATGTAAGATATAAATCAATAGAGCAACAATAGAATATGTTTGAGCTAGAGAGAAGAGAACGTTCTTGTTCTTGTATTCAATATCATGTGTGCAAGTAATGATAAGGGTCCCCTTTATATAGGAGGGGGGATCCTAAAATGGTACATGTATAGTTATTACAAAGAAATATTGCTAGTACAGCTATTTAATGGTTCGGTACATACTTGTACTATTCTTGCAGGCATTGTCAGTTTTGGCCATGCATTTTTGGGAGTCCCGCGCCTTTTCGTGATAGGCTCCGTTCTTCACTCTGTCTCGAGGTACATTGGTCTCTCGATACCGCTCCTCAAGGAATTCACCTCGGAGCCGATCCTCAGGTTTTGCTTCGATACTATCGAGACCAGGCTCGGAATATCGTAGAAACCTCAAGATCAGTCATTCCCAATTTTGACCGCATACAGATAGTCCCCGCATTTCTTGGAATGAAAGTACAAGAAACGATTTGAATTCTCAACCGTTCAATGATTCCATTATTACATCTGTTACGCCATATCAAGCGATTGATGTGAAAAATGGGTGTTCAAAGGTCGCTTCCATACAGCCCCCGAAAAGCCTTCAAATTGATTACGGCGATTGGCTATCTTTTCGCCTACTCCAACGTACATGATTGGCCCCTATAAATACTTCTTCCTTCGCCCCTTATTTCTCACTGCATCTTAGAGCCTTCAAAAGGGTTCTTCCTACTTCTCTCTTGTGTTCGTTCTCTGATTACATTTCCTTCTCCCCTCTAAAATCTTTTAACAGGAATGGCGAAGACTTCCACCACTGTCCCTCAAGGCGATAAACCTTCCTCTTCTTCATGATCATCTAAGGTGAAGGAAATAGTACCCCCTCGTCTCGAGGAGTGCATCCCCTGACCCTTCAAAACGACCTCCGATTTTAAGGTCGACAAGCCTTCTTCAAAGTCGGGACGGTGTGAACCCATGTCCCGATATATTATCTTAGTAACGGACATCGAGAAGGTGACGGCAGACTGCTGCTGGGGGGATGCGGTACTGGTGAAGATTCCCTCTCAGGGAGAGGACATAAAGACATACTTGGCCATCTTCCTTAGTGTGTATACCTATCCATTTACCCTCGGCCCGGTGGAGAAATCCTCGCCCTCAATAGACCCCGTGATCCTCGACTTTTGCGGACAATATCAAGTGATTCTCAGACAAATTCATCCGTCATTTTGGCACATTGCTTACATGATCAGATATTTTGCAAACATGGTTAAGGAGATGTCTTTTACCCTTGACCACTTGGTCAGAATGTACAACCCCGACTCTTCCGTGGTGTCCTGATTAAGCTCCAATGCGGGCCTCAAGAACCTCTTTTGCTTGTACCGACGAGGTTAGAGACAGAGGGTGGATGAGCCGTTTTGTCCAAGTTAGGACATCAGACCTGATCCAAGTGGAGAAGATGCCGTTCGCTGAAAAGTGGAACATGAAACGAAAGTGGATACGTTAATTAAGTGTTTTCTTTTTCTTCTGGCTTAATTTCTCCATGAACTGACTCCCTCCGCTGGTGCAGCTGTCGCGGTGTACCCTGGTGCGGTTAAGGATCTCTCAGGCTGGGTTAGCCATCTGGATTTGAATTGCCCATATGTTGAGCGCGTATGGCGTGATCTGTCTGGGGCTCGATGGGAAGCTAAGAACCACGGTGAGTCCTTACTTTTGCTGTAATTGAATCTTTCAGAAGAAATATCACCGATTGCATCCTCATTCCCTGTGTTTATATTTTGTATTCGTGCAGGTCTGGGAGAGGCCCCCTTGATGAGGGAGGCACCGCCTTAAGACGTGAATACCCCGACACATAACAAAGAGAAGAAGAAACAAAGGAAATCTCCGTCTGAACCTTCGATGTCAAAGAAGGCTAAAGTGGAAGAGCTTAAGGCTGATTAAACGGCCTTAACTCCTGAGGTATCAGAGAGTTCTCGAGCTGAGGGTGAAGAGAAAATTGAATCCTCGATAGCACCCGTAGGAGGAGAAAGCCTGATCTTTCCATGTCTTGCTGAGCTGATGGATATCAAGCCAGAGACTTCTAAATCGGAATTTGATGTTGTTGTTGCTCCGCCTCTAGTCGAAGAGGCCGTCGAGGGTGTATCGGATGTTGTCCCCAAGCCGGTTGATGGCCAAAATATTCCCCGAGCTAGGGTGCACTCGGTAGGCGGGCCAGAGGAGCATAGTTCTGAAGCTCTTCAGAAGCAAGAGAAGGCCTCGATCGATCCATTCGGGGTTATTGAAGTGAGTGATTCCCCTGCGGGACCGACTTTACCTCGGGGGAGTTACAGGATGCCCAAAATAGAGAATCTTCCGATGCTGGGGCGTCCGTCGGAGATAAAGATGTGTTTGAAGGGCTATTTACAGTGGTCGAGGAAAACCCTAAGCTCAACACCTCATTTATATTCAGTGAGATCGATAGGCTCTGTGAACAGGTAATATTTTATAAATTTTGCTTGGCGCCTGATCTTTGTCTTTCTAACTTTGTTTCTTTCACGCTTCTAGGCCAAGGTACTTTATAATCAGACCCTTTTCCAAGTTTCAAGCCGAGTTGACTCGCTACGAGGGTGAGTGTAGGAACTTACCTTGGAAGCTAATGAGCTTAGAGCTCTTTTTACTAATAAGGAGGAGGAACTCCATGGCCTTCGGGATTGTTTGGAGGCGGCGTCTCGAGAGAGACTCATCTCGCTGAGCAGGTAATATAGTTTCCATTTGATTTTGTGTACATGCTTACCTGACTTCAGTGTTTTAACACCTTCGGGCTGATCTTTGCAGCTTGAGAAGAAAAATGTTCTAATAAAGAAGGAGCTCTGAGCCAGAGACACTGAAATTCTCGAACTCAAATGGCACGTGAGTGAGATAGCCTCCGAGAGAGATACCCTCCAGGGGAAGGTGATCTCAGTTGAACATCAACTTCATGATGCGAGGGCGGAGAGTAATAAATATAAATATCTTCACACTTAGTTGGTCGCTGCGCTATCTGCGGCCAGGGCTGAAGCCGAAGCGCTTATATCCTCGTACAAAGAGGATGTTGTTGCTGCAAATGCTCAAGCCAGGAAGGTGTCCTAGGAGACCGAGTTGCATTTGACCCGATCGGTAGAGCATGCCCGGTTAAAATCTCGGAGGCAGGCTCTCGAGGATATACATGCAGGGGGCATCTATCTGTCTGCCGATATCGTGAGGGTGAAGACCCTAGAAGAGGAGGCTGCAACCCTGCTTACTTCTAAAGGTGAATCGAGCAGTGGCTCGGAAGATGATGAAGATGAAGGCGGAATCCCCGAAGGAGAAGAGGGCGTTGAAGACTTGGGGGCCGAGGCCGGAGCTGTTGAAGGCGCAACTTTCGAGGGAGCCATTGAAAGCACAACCTTGGTGGTAGGTTAGGGTTTTATTCGCTCTCTCCCTTGTAAGGGTTTTAGGCATAGGACTTGTAAATGCACCCTTGTGAACTTTCAATATATATATAAAAAGCTTTTTGTTTTTCATCATTTCTTGTTTTTCCTTTGCTTTTTTGGAATAGATTGTGATGATTGTTGACGATTGGTCCGAAATTTTTGACCCCAAAATAAACCTTTAGGTTCTTGCTTTTGATGAGAAATTTGTAATGGTCGAAAGTTGATCGTTTGGGGCTTAGTCTCTGAGTCAAGTTTTGACTTGAGTTTATCAACCTTAAAATCGGCCCTGAAGCTGTTTGAGATGGCCCTTAAGCTCTTACGTGTTGGCCATTAGGCTTTTCTAGATCGGCCCTGAGACTCCTTTAGGCTGGCGCTTAGGATATTACGCTTCGGGTCGGAACGACCACTAATCGGCCCTGAGGGTTTTTCAAGCTAGCTCTTAAGCTCTTACGCTTCGGGTCGGTATGACCACTAATCGGCCCTGAGGCTCTTTCAAGCTGGTTCTTAGGCTCTAATTCATTGAGTCGGTGCGACCTCTAATCAGCCCTGAGGCTCTTTTCAGCTGGCCCTTAGGCTCTTACGCATTGGGTCGGTATGACCTCTAATCGGCCTTGAGGCTCTTTTAAGCTAGCCCTTAGGCTCTTACGCATTGGGATCGGTAGGACCTCTAATCGGTCCATGAGGCTCTTTTCAGCTAGCCCTTAGGCTCTTACGCATTGGGTCGGTACGACCTCTAATATGGCTATAGTTTTCCATCGTTAAAGACTTTTTGAAGTTTTTATGTTCGTCCGACTCTTCAATGTCTCAATAAGAACCTCGATTGCTAGTTGTTATCTGAAGATAAAGAAGCACCTCAGGAGGTTTCGCTCGATGGCTGAATTTTCGAAGCCTTTTTATTGTTGGAGCTGATATGATCGAAGATCTTTTGCTTATGCCGAGGGTAACCTGATTAACCGGTTCTTTTCGAAGTATTTGAAGCCTGTGATTTTATGGCAAAAATTGGGCGTCCCCGAGTCGCGTTAGTTTGACCGTAGCCTTATTACCATAGTCATTGTGTTTGGCCGTAGCCTTTTAGTCTCCGAGTGAGGTATCCTCGACATCTATATCGAGGGTATGCCTTTTTAGGGGTCTTACAAGTTCGAATATATAGCCTTGACTTTACGATCGGGATTATGCCTTTTGTAAGGTCTTATAAATTTGAACATGCCTTACTTGAGGTCTTACAGATTCCTTTGTTACTTGGTACAAGTATAATTCATGCCTTGCTTGAGGCCTTATAGATTTGATTCTGCCTCGTGGAGGTCTTATAAGCTCGAGGTTGCCTTATGGAGGTCTTACAAGCTCGAGGTACCTCATGGAGGTCTTACGTTATTGATAATGCCTCGAAGAGGTCTTACATTGTTGATAATGCCTCATGGAGGTCTTTCGGACTCAAAGTTGCCGGCCCTAAGGTCTTATGGCATTGAGTTTTGATAGCTTCGATGGGGTGATAGTCGATGACAGTCCCCGAGACATCAAAAGTTTTTGGCTCTGGAGCCGTTACTTGTAAACTTGACGTTGCCTTATTAAGGGCTTGTGAGCTCGAAGTTTTCGACCGTGAGGTCTTACGGCTTCGAGTTTTTGGTGTCAGTCCCCGAGTGTTCGGGAAATTTCTGGCCCTGGAGCCGTTTCTTTTGAAAATAGAAAACTTCTTTGAAGCGCAAAGCATTTTGATGGTAAAAGATACTCCTTTGATTACTTGGTACAAGTATACATAGTTTTTGCCGTCGAGTGTTCGATTATTCTATAAGGACACATTTCATTTGACCATTTAACCCTATACATCATTTTCCTAACGAGACCCTCTTTGGCTTATTTCGATTTCTCCGATGAGGCGATCTCCCGGGGGGATGCCCCCTAGTATTCGAGGTTGATTGAAGAGAAGCCTTGAATACTTGTTGAGTCTTCCTTAGGTAGCATATAGATGTTGCCTCGTTAAAAACCTTGCCGGTAAAACCCTTTTTGGGATAAAATCCGATCGAAGGAATAGAGTGCTACGCATGCTTTAAAACCCAAGGTCTTTGAGTCAGAGGATGTATTGGTGTCTTCAATCGGACACTTATAAAAATTTAGTGTGGAGCACAAAAATGACGAAGGTTTTACCTTAGCAGTAATAGCGTTTGAGAATTGATATGTTCCAATTGCTTTGAAGATGTTCGCCTTCCATGGTGCCGGGTTATTAGGACCCTTTGCCGATCACTCCGAGGACGCGGTACGGTCCTTCCCAGCTCGGGCCTAGCTTCCCTTCATTAGGGTTTAGAGTGTTTAAGGTGATTTTCCTTAAGACTAAGTCCCCGACTCTGAAATGTCGGAGGTTTGTTCTCCTGTTATAGTATCTTTCGATTCTTTGTTTTTGGGCGGCCATTCAGACCAATGAAGCTTCTCGCCTTTCATCTAATAGCTAGAGGGTTGTGTTCATGGCCTCGTTGTTTGAGATCTTGGTGTCATGTCAAAATCTGGAGCTTGGCTCTCCGACTTCGACCAGTATCAAAGCTTCGGACCCATACACCAGATAGAACGGTGTCTCTCCTTTGCTCGATTTTGGATTTGTTCGATATTTCATAGTACTTCGGGCAACATTTCTCTCCATTTTCCTTTTGCATTTTCTAACTTCTTTTTCATGTTCTGAATGATGGTTTTGTTTGTGGACTCGGCCTGACCGTTTGCACATGGGTGGTAGGGTGTCGACAGGATCCTTTTGATTTTATGATCATCGAGGAACTTTGTTATTTTGCTTCCGATGAAATGCTTCCCGTTATCATAGGTTATCTCAAAGGGGATCCCAAATCGACACAGGGTATGGTCCTAGATGAAGTTAATGACTCATTTTCTCTTATCTTCTCGAAGTCATGCGCTTCCACCCATTTTGAGAAGTAGTCAGTCATAAATAGAATAAATCTAGCTTTACCTGGTGTTTTTGGTAGGGGTCCGATGATGTCCATCCCACACTTCATGAACGGCCATGGTGACAAGATTAAATGTAGTTGTTCACCGAGTTGGTGAATTATTGGTGCAAATATCTGGCATTTGTCGCATTTTTGGACAAATTCTTTGGTGTCCTTCTCAATCTTGTCCCAATAGTAACCTGCCTTGATCATCTTTCGGACTAAGTAATCGGCACTGGAGTGATTTCCGCAGGTGCCCTCGTGAATTTCTCGGAGCACATAATCTGTGTCCACCGGTCCTAGGCATACTGCTAGGGGTCCATCGAAAGTCCTTATGTATAGAGTTCCATTTTTGTCGAGTGAGAATCGAGCTGCTTTGGTTCGTAGGGCTCTCGACTCTTTTGGGTCCGTGGGTAGCTTCCCACTATAATCGATATATTTATTTCTCCAATCCCATGTCAGGCTAGTGGAGTTGATCTCGGCATGGCCTTCTTCGATCATTGATTTGGATTACTGAACAACAGCCCCGGGGAGTATGTCATCTTCCTCGACAGATGATCCCAGGTTCGCGAGTGCATCGACCTCGCTATTTTGCTCTCGAGGTATGTGGACCAGAGTCCATTCTTTGAAGCGGTGCAATGTGACTTGAATTTTGTCTAAGTATCTTTGCATCCTGACTTCTCGAACCTCGAAGCTCCCATTTACCTGATTTACCACTAGAAGGGAATCACATTTTGCTTCGATGATTTCCGCTCCTAGGCCTTTGGCTAATTCCAGACCTACAATCATAGCCTCATACTCGGCTTCGTTGTTAGTCAATTTTGCAGTTTTTATAAATTGTCTAATCATGCCGCCCGTAGGTGGCTTTAGAACTATGCCGATCCTGGACCCTTCCACGTTCAAGGCACCGTCAGTGAAAAGGGTCTATACCCCCGAAGATGTGCCCGTTTTTAGCAGAAGTTCTTTCTCTACCTCGGGCACAAGGGCAGGCGTAAAGTCGGCAATCCGCCAAAATTTGGGACTTGATAGCCGTCCGGGGCTGGTATTCGATGTCATACCCCCCGAGTTCGATGGCCCATTTGGCCAGTCGGCCTAATAATTCGAGCTTATGCAATACGCTTCGAAAAGGGTATGTTGATAAAACACAAATACGATGGCATTGAAAATAAGGCTTTAACCTTCGAGATGCACTTATTAATGCAAGAGCTAATTTTTCTAGGAGCGGGTACCTGATTTCGGCATCTCCCAAGGTCCGACTTACATAGTAAACATGGAATTGCGCACCTTGTTCTTCTCGAACCAGCACACCACTTACCGCTACCTCGGATACGACCAAGTATATATATAGTGTTTCATCCTTCTTTAGGGTATGGAGTAAATGTGGGCTTGACAGATATTGCTTCAACTTCTCTAAGGCATGTTGGCATTCCGGAGTCCATTCGAAGCTGTTTTTCTTTTTGAGTAAGGAGAAGAAATGGTGACTCATGTCCGATGATCTCGATATGTATCGGCCTAAGACCGCTATCCGCCCGATCAGCCGTTGTACGACCTTCACATTGTTAACCACCGTGATTTCTTTGATGGCTTTGATTTTGTCGGGGTTGATCTCAATCCCCCTGTTTGACACCATGAAGCCTAAAAATTTGCCCGAACCTACTCCAAAGGCGCATTTCTCGGGATTGAGCTTCATGTTGTAGCTTCTAAGGAGTCAGTTGTCTCTTGCAAATGAGTCAAATGGTCCTCTGTGCGCATGGACTTAACTAACATATCATCAATGTACACTTCCATAGATTTCCCTATTTGGTGTTCGAACATCTTATTAACCAGGCGTTGGTACATGGCTCCCACATTGTTTAGCTCGACGGGCATCTCGTTGTAGCAGTACGTACCGTACTTCGTGATGAACAAAGTCTTTTCCCTATCCTCGAGGTTCATCTAAATTTGATTATATCCCGAGTAGGCATTGATAAAGGTAAGGATCTCGTGGCCAGACGTGGCATCAATCAGGCGATCGATGTTGGGCAACAGGAATGAATCTTTAGGGCATGCTCTATTTAAGTCTTTGTAATCTACTCACATTCTTAACTTATTTCCCTTTTTTGGAACTACCACCACATTGGCCAACCATTTGGGATATTTTACCTCTATAATAGACCCTATTTTGAGTATTTTTTTTACCTCGTCCTTGATGAATGCGTGTTTTACCTTGGACTGAGGTCTACTTTATTGCTTCACCGGTTTGAACCTAGGGTCGACGCTTAGTTGATGGGTGTTTATTTACGGTGGGATCCCTGTCCTGTCTAAATGGGACCAAGCAAAGCAATCAATGTTATACCCTTCGATTTGAGAGGTGTTCGACCAAAACAGCCTGCTCCAGTTCCTCAATTGTTGATTTTGTTACATCCGATTCTTCGGGGGCAATGAAGGTTCGGGGAGCGAGGAAGTCTTCTTCATCGTCCTCAGGGGTCTGTTTTCCCTTCGGCTCCTCCGAGGTGGATGGCATGGATGTTTGTGCCTCGCTGTGAACCGCGAACATCTCCTTTGCCGCATGCTGCTCTCCATATACTGTTTTTATACCGTCTTTTATTGGAAACTTCATCATATGATAAAGCGTTGATGGCACTGCCCTCTGTTGTTTATCCATGGCCTTCAAAGCAATGCATTGTACCTCATGTCATCTTCGATGACATGAAATTTGGTATTTTGAATTGTACCGGACATGTTGACTGGGAGGGTGATCTCCCCCTTAGTCGCTTCATCGGCCATGTTGAATCCGTTGAAGACTCGGAAGGTAGGTATGATTTGATCGAGCAGCCCGAGATGCTCCACCACCTTCGACCTGATTACGTTGGCCGAGCTACCTCAATCCACGAGTACACATTTAATTTGAATGTTATTCAAGAGAAAGTAAATTACCAGCGCATCGTTATGTGTATGAGACAAGGTCTCGAAGTCCTCTTCACTGAATGCAAGAATGTCCTCGGGCATGTGACCCTGGATTTGCCCTTCTGTTGCAGTGGATACTCTTGACCGCTTGATCACGGGTCCTTGAGTAACGTCAATCCCCCCAATGATCATATGAACGATGTGTTGAGGTTCTCCCGTTCCGTTCCTCCTGCCTGCCCTTCTTCCTCGAAAGTTGTTTTCAGCTCGACCACTGAGGAATTCTTGGAGGTGCCCTTTACTGATTAGTCAAGCTATTTCTCCTTTGAGCTGTCTGCAATCTTTGGTCCTATGACCGTGAATATTGTGAAACTCGCATACTAGGCTAAGATTCCTCTGCGCGGGATCTGATAGTATGGGTTTTGGCCACCTGGTATCTTTGATTTTACCCATGCCGATACAACGTCCGAAACATCAATGTTGAAGTTGTAGTCAGATAATCGGGGCTCCTCTACCGTCCTTGTGTGCCTGTTGAACCCGGATTTGTTCATGAGTCCCCGAAGATTCCGACCTCGATCCGTCCTTTGATCGATTTGTGGTATATTGCATCTCAAGGGGTTTCTTCGACTTTCGATGTATGGTTGATATCTTTCCTTACGTGGCCTTGGTTCTCTCTTTGGAAGCTTTGATTCAATCCTCTTCATGAGGTCCTCGAGCATCTTCACAATAGCGGGGTCGGCTACTGACCCGTTGCTGCTCGACCTCTCCGGTGCCTGTTCGACTCGAGGAGCCGTTTCTGGTGCTGTTGTGCTTGGAGTTTTCTGATGGCTTTATAGCTGAGAAATCGCCAATTGTTGTGCCTGTAACATTTCAAGAATGACGTAACGACTAAGTTCCTTTTCCTCCCGAGCTGAAGTTTTTTTAACTTCATGTCGGTTTTCTCGGCGTATACTACTTTCAACGTGGAAGCTTATAACAACGTGTTGGGCGTTGCGTGAGCCCACATCCACGAGGATTGGCTCTGGTGCATCCTCAGGGTTTCGCAGTGGTACACCGGCACCTGAAATAGCTACACCATTCTCTCCATGGTCATCAGAACCGTTGTTTTCATGTGCATTTACTGAGTTAGACAATTTGACCTGAAATAAAAGATTCTTGGACAAGAAAAAGTGTGAATGACTTGTGTTTTTCAGTAAACCAACACTAAAACAATCACTATTATTTTTAGCTCCACGGTGGGTGCCAAACAGTTTACCTTGAAAATGGTAATTACAATTATATTTGATTTTGTGGTTCTAAAAATACGTGATTTATTTTAATACTAGTTCTTTAAGAAATAGATGCTAAGTGTGAGTTGAGAAAGTGAAATAAGAGCTTAAGGACAGTATGTTATGAAAACTGAAAAAGCTGTAAATCGGGGTCTCGAGCTGGCCTAGACAGGGCTTTGAGGTCGATCTAGGTTGCCTAATAGGAGGCGGTCGATGAATGAATAACAATAAGAGGGCCTCGAAAGTGGCCTTTTATTATCAATTACGAGTATAAATGAAGAACAATCAATGAAACGCAATAAATGTAAGCGATGAATCAATAGAGCAACATTAGAGTATGTTTGAGCTAGAGAGCAGAGAACGTTCTTGTTCTTGTATTCAATATCATGTGTGCAAGAAATGACAAGGGTCCCCTTTATATAGGAGGGGAGATCCTAACATGGTACATGTATAATTATTTAAAAGAAATATAGCTGGTACAACTATTTAATGGTCCGGTACGGACTTGTACTATTCTTGCAGGCATTGTCAGCTTTGGCCATGCATTTTTGGGAGTCCTACGCCTTTTCGTGACAGGCTCCGATCTTCACTCTATCTCGAGGTACATTGGTCCCTCGATACCGCTCCTCGAGAATTCACCTCGGAGCTGATCCTCGGGTTTTGCTTCGATACTATCGAGACCAGGCTCGGAATGTCGTAGAAACCTCACGACGGTCATTCCCGATTTAGACCGCATATAGTGATAGAGGTAGGATGATGTTTGGGCTTCAATTGAGTAATGATTTCATGAATTGTACAGGATTAAAATACCCACGTAAGGTAAATCACACTAGGGTGCTGTGAAATACGATTATGGAAGTATAGTATCGTATCACCCCCAGGTGGATCAAGACAATCACTTCAAATGTTCCACGATGAGACGTGAGTCCTAGCGGAAGTGTTACATAAGAAATCAAGTTATCACTGATATATGATACATCTACATTAAGGCGAATCGGCAATGGATGGACAAAAGTCACAAAGTATGAGTTGAGATTAGGCCGTCATTCTTAAGATGAACAGTAATGAAGAAGCATTAAAGGACATAGATTTATACATATAGGATAAGCAACGAGAGTAAACTGGAGTTGGTTGCAGACCACAATAACGATAAATAGAAGTATGAGTTATGGTATAATATGACCTACCTAGATGCAGTAAAGTCATACAAATGAATAAACAGATCTATGAAATAAGGTATAAAAATATTCGTAAGTTCAACAAAGTATCGAGCGAAGAACTTCAGTATACATATAGATGCCCAGAGGGACATCTTATTAAGCTATGTATATGTTCACAAAGTAAGGCCTAGAAATTGGTTAAAAGCTAGATGAAAAAAGGAGAGAAGAGACGCATAAGCGCATTTACAAGGTCAGATCTGTACAGGCTGCATGATATAAGGTAGCAACAGTTACGAGACTGGAAGGATTCCGACCATAAGTCGTGGTGTGAGAAAGAGGTCTAAAGGGGAAAATGCCCTGGCCTTTTGGATTTAATCACGGAACAGTTGCTTAGATGGAAAGGAGAGTAATAAAGTATTCGGAAGACATAAACTATGAAAATGATAAGAGCACCATTCAACATTCGAGGACGAATGTTTCAAAAGGGGGAATGATGTTACATCCCGCATTTGGTTGAGCCAGAAAGCTCAATCAACATCACATGGAGAGTACTGGAGAAAGCAAAGCTAACCGGAAGCATCATTCCGACGACAAAAATCTTATCTGGATTCAACTTGACATGTGTGACAACCCGATGAGAGATTTTGCTTCTGACATATACCAACGGATTGATCAAAACCACTCTCTTAGAAGTGGTAGATGGCGATATGGGTTACAATGTAATCCTCGGAAGGCCGTGGATACACGAGATGAAGGATGTGTCCTCAACATATCATCAACTATTGAAATTCCCAACTCCGAAAGAAATCAAGCAGATAAGAGGAGATCAACCGGTGGTAAGGGAGATGAAACAATAATTGTTTCCAGTATCAAGGGGAAGGAGCCCACCAAATAGCAATTGCAGAAACCAATGCCTTCTCCCTTTTTGAACGAAGACGATAAAGGCGAAGAGTCATCGAAATCTCACCAGGTGAAGAGATATTTTCAGGTATCGGAGGAGACGGATGCGACCAAGTCCACTGCATAAGAATTGAGCAAGTGGCCCTATTCGAAGAGTTTTTGGAAAGGAAGTTTCACTTGGGAATTGGACTCAATTCCGAACTCATGTTAGAATTTATAAATTTTTTCAAAGCTAATGCAAATTGCTTTGCATGGTCGTACTCGGATGTGACAGGTATCCCATTAGAGGTGGTCGTGCACAAGCTATGTTTGGATCCAAACTTCCCACTGGTAAGGCAAAATAGGCCCGATAGCGGAGGTCAGGAACATGTTTGTTAAAGAAAAGGTAACCCGATTACCCAAGACTGGTTCAATTTTGGAGGAACAATATCCAGAATGGTTAGCCAACATAGTTGTAGTACCTAAAAAGAATAACAAGGTTAGAATGTGTGTAGATTATAAGGATTTAAATAAGGCGTGCCCCAAATACTCGTTCCCATTACCCATCATTGATCAGATGATTCATGCTACGGCCAGACACGAGTAAATAAGTTTCTTTGTTGCTTACTCCGGGTAAAATCAAATCAAGATGAACCCGGATAATCAGGAAAAAACTTCTTTCATAACAAACGTTGGCACACATTGCTATACTGTGATGCCATTTGGGCTTAAGAATGCCGGAGCCACTTATCAGAGGCTCATTAATAAAATGTTTGAAAACCAGATAAGCAAAATAATGGAGGTTTACATTGATGTCATGTTAGCCAAGTCTTTGAATGCAGGAGATCATTTGAATCATCTCCAAAAGACTTTCGACGTTCTAAGGAAACATAACATAAAACTCAACCCGAAAAATATGCGTTCGGGGTTGGTTCCAGTAAGTTCTTGGGGTTCCTGGTCTCACAAAGAGGGATAGAGTAAATCCTAAAAAAATCAAAGCTATCGAGGGCATTTCAGACCAATTGACAAACGTGAAAGAAGTACAGAGGCTGACTGGAAGGTTGGCGGCTCTAAGTAGATTCATGTCAAGACCCTCACAGAAGTACCATAACTTATTTTCACTACTCAAAAATAAGAATGATTGCGAGTGAAATGTGGAATTCCATTAGGCATTGAAAGACCTAAAAAGGTACCTATCCATCTCCCCGTTACTATCAAAAGCGGGGGAAGGCGAATAGTTGTTAATATATCTAGCAGTCTCGGAGGTAGCGGTAAGTGCCATATTGGTCTGGGAGGAAGAAGGTACGCAATTTCTTGTTTATTATGTTAGTAAATATTGTCGGGAGCGGAAACCCGTTACCCACACCTAGAAAAGTTGTCCTTTGCTCTCATAGTTGTCTCACAAAATCTTAGGCCTAGTCTCAATGCCACTCGATAGCTGTTGTGGAAATCTTTCCCTTGAGGAATGTCCTTCACAAGCTTGAATTGCCAAGCCGTTTGGCTAAATGCGCAGTGGAAATTAGTGAATTCAACATTGAGTACAAACCTAGGTTTGCAATCAAGTTGCATGTTTTGGATGACTTTGTGGCCGATTTCAGTCCCGGGTTAATGCCCTTGGATGCTAAGCAAGCAGCGGTGGTGTCAGAAACGACATCAGGAGTTTGGACCTTGTTTACAGATGGAACTTCCAGTGTAAAAACTCCAGTATCGAGATAGTTCTAGTCACCCCTCGGGAAAAATCCTGAGCCAGGTCATTAAAACTATTCCGTTAACTAACAATGAAGCCGAGTATGAGGTATTGGTTACAGGACTTGAATTAGCTCGGGGTCTAGGCTTCGAGGTCATCGAAGTAAAATGAGACTCCCATCTGATATTAAACCAAGTGTATGGGATTTTCGATGCAAAGGAAGAGCATGCAACAATATTTGAACAAGGTTCAAGCATTGCTTGCACGTTTCAGGGAATGGCCGATCATACACATTCGAAGCGAAGCAAATTTGGAAGCAATTGCATTTTCCCATTTGGGGTCGTCCACGGAGGTGAAATGATCTGACTCCGATATAGCTGTTCAACTTCTTCATTCGGTATTGGATGTGGACGAATACTACAAGGTCAATTCAACCAACTTAGTCTGGGACTAGAGGAACGAGTTCGTTGAATGCCTTGAGCATGATAATTTACCCGAAGACCCAAAGGCGTCACTGGAATTATGAACGAAAATAGCTTGTTACTGCCTCATAGATGGGTAGTTATACTGAAGATCATACCAAGGACCATCGGCTCAATGTATGAGGGCCTCGGAGGCGGACTACGCGATGAGGGAAGTCCACGAAGGTGTCTGCGAGAATCACTTCGCTGAATATTCGTTAGTTCTAAAGTTGATCAGGGCAGGTTACTATTGGCCTCGGAAAGAACAGAACGCAATGACTTTTGTTCATAAGTGTGACAAGTTTCAACGCTATTCACAGTTGGTACGTCAATCGACGGAACTCCTGCATTCGGTGTTGTCCCTATGGCCATTCATGAAATTAAGGATGGACATAGTTGGTCCTCTACCGCCGGGTCTTAGAAAGGTAAGCTTTCGTTAGGTTTTAACTGACTAATTCACTAAATGGGTTGAAGCAGGTCCTTACGAAAATATCGGTGACGCAAAGTGATGGACTTCATATGGGACCACATAATCTGCCGATTCGGAATACCAAAGGAAATTTCTTGTGACAACGGGCCACAATTCATAGCCTTAAAATTCACCAAATTTTTGGAAGTAATAATTAAGAGAATTACATCCTCACTGTACCATCCCAGTACTAACAGGTAGGCGGAATCAACCAACACGGTAATCATTCAAAACCTGAAGAAAAAGTTAGAATATGCTGCACACAAATGTCCCGATGAGGTACTGGGAGTAATGTGGGCATATCATACAATGACAAAGTCGAGCATAGAAGAAACACCTTTCTCTCTCTTATATGGCGCAAAAGCTCTAATACCAGTAGAAGTGGGGGAGCTGAATTTATGGTTTTCCTGAACAGAAGAAGCAAACAATGAAGTGTTGCTGGTGAAGTTGGACTTGATGAAGGAACACAGAGACTTGGCATACGTGAGGATGATGGCTCAAAAGCAAAGGATGGAAAGATATTATAATCGCAGGGCCAATCTCCGTTACTTCAAGGTAGGTGACTTGCTTTTGAGAAGGGTGTCTCAGAGCACTCGGGTAATCAACGCCAGGAAGCTAGGACCAACATGGGAAGGCCCTTACTGGGTTTGACATATCACCAATAAAGGTTCGTACGAGTTGGAAAATCAAGATGGAGTCAAATTTCCTAACAACTAGAACGTGACACACCTCAAAAGGTATTACTGTTGATTGATCCTAGCAATACTGAAAGTATGTGCTGCACTCTTTTTTCCTTCGTTTAGTTTTTGTCCCAATCGTATTTTTCTGGAAAGATTTTTAATGAGGTAGCAACAAACAACATATTATGCAAGGGAGCGTCATCGGCAAAGGAAATACCTTAAAATATTAAGGCACGAAATTTTCACATCGATGGTGAATGGCTATGTGGATGGTTAAATAGTATTTGTCTTGATGGAAAGCTTTGCCTTCCATCACTAAAGAGGGTTATTTAACCATTCACAAGTTGTTTCCACCGATGAAGAAATACTTCCATTTTTCAAATTTGCATACTTCACATTCGAACACTTTGAGGTGGGGGGGGGGGG